>MQTX01000124.1:193448-246526 GCA_009735665.1 Angiostrongylus cantonensis | reverse complement strand
TTGTTCTCGTCAGCGCGCTATGTGTTTGGGACATGCTTCTGCTCATCCACCTACCTGTGTTCTCAACGGATTCGTGACTGTTAGCGGAATTGCTCTTATCTTTTGTACTATCATTTCTCGCTATCTTTTTTGCTTTTTTGTCAACATTTTTGAGTGGATTACTGTTTATGACATGTTCAAGCCTGTTTACTTACGGAAAATTCCAGGAGTGAATTTGGGTGTTTGTTAAGTTAGAATTTTGTAAGATTTAGTTCCAGGTGCTCCAATGCAATTAAACGACTGGAGTTTTAAATATTCTAACCTCACTTAACTAGTATATACGTGAGCTTTTAAAGCGTTAAGCCGCAGAGTTGTGTGCCCAGTTGCCAGATGAGTAATAAAATGGTAGTCATGGGCTAAAGCCGACCGCATAACTTTCAAGGACTGGGCTCACTGTATCCATTGTGTCTGTTTGACGTATGCCATATGCGTATACAAAATTTTTTCTCCTTTCAACATAAACAAAATCATGTCCACGACCGCAGTTGTGCTTTGCATGCATGCCAACTGCAGCCGCCAGTTTTGCTAAAAGCCTGCGTCAAAGTGATGGGACGTGCGAACGGTTCTCGATCCCCTCCAATGAATTAACTATACATTTGCCTCGCCAAGCTCCATGAGTAGGCCCACGCGTCACGGCAGTGCGTGACGAGTTAGCCGTGGGATGATAACTTTGGAAGTAATGGACCGACAAACGTCGCCTTGTTGTAGTGAGTGACTGTCGTGGAACACCATTCTAAGAGAGTTCAACACATTTGACGAAGAATAAGCTGTTTTGGATTGCTTGTAGTAGAAACCCTTATGATTAACTGTCTTATGAACCTTCATTCTGCAGTTTCAACATGAAATGGTTTTTTTCCAGTGCAGTGATTTACTTATAACTAGCGTTTTATGGGGTCGGGTAACGTAGTGGTAGTGATATCATTTAGCACGAGCAATGAACTGGTTTGTTCCTATCGTGGACTCACAAAGCGCTCCATCATTTGGAGATCAGGGCATTGATACCACACTCATCTTGGATAGGCGCGCTCCCTCCAATCCCCAAAAGCTGTCGTTTACTGTTATGAAGATCTGGGGACTCCCTATCACTGCTTTACTTCACCGTTCGAGAGAAGCAGAAAACGAACCCACACGCAATATTCGATGACCTTTGTGAATGATAGGTGCAAGGCGCACCACATGTGATGTCAGGCTTTTTTTATTAAATGACTTGACGTCACACATATCACAGTGTGCAGATCTAAGCACTTTTTAGATTCGATTCGTTTTTCTACATCCAACTTCCACGAAAATCTTCGAACATTTTGTATGTGAGTTCGGATGCTGCTTGAAAATTTTTATTCTTCTCATGAATGTTGGTGAATGCTAGTAGAGTTCATGCTCCTTGGAATCCTGGGAAAGCCGTGCTGGGGCGTAGCTGCATGGACTGAAGGAGTAGGCTTGTCTCAGACATGTCTGGTCGCAGTTTACCGATGAGAGGCTTTATTGGCCTAGAGCGGCGTCAAGCTAAGGCCTGGGTGGACTGGACCGTCCGCGTGATGAACAAGATCACTACTACTGCGCCACATGCTCACTTAGCCAGGTTGTGTAAGATGGGAAAAAAAAGAAAAGGTTTTAAGGAATTTCACGTTTATATGTTAATGGTTTCACAAAGAAAAGCAAATGGGGCCATTTTTTGTACGACTGACCGATAGAATGCCACTAGAAGAGCGCAGTATATGAACCCTTAGGCAATTAATAACCCTCGTAAAAGATACAGCTGTTTTGAAAAGTGCCTTGTGGGGGGCGAGATGTTTGCAGATGAGAAAGGCAATGAGCTATCCGCTCTCACCAAGCATCTCAATATAATTAAAAGTTGAAGAAAGCTTGACAAACACATGCGGCATAATTTATACGAATAACATGCTGTAGTGATTTTAGTTCTGCATTTCTGGTGTGATCGAAATACGATTCCTTTCTTCGTCGTGTTTTGTCGTATGGCAGAAAATGAATCTCCGACGTTTTCGAAGAAAAAATGGATCGGGAAAAGGGAGAAACAACGGCATCGGTTAAGCAGAACCTTTGATTTACGATGGTAGGGTAAATTTCGCTATGGCACTTCATACGGCGAGACTCCTACATCCAGCGTATGCAGTATGGATGTTGAAACTGTGGGCTATTATGACTGCCATTCTTATGGTCGTCTAGTTATTTTCCGTACATTTCAAGTTTGAATGTAGTATCGTCGATGATTGCAGATCGTGCAGCAGCTTCCTGTTGATGTTTCGTCATGAGAGTTTCAGTAGACAGACATGTTTTGTATAGACTCAATTCTTTCATAGCAATAATGTGAAACTGTTTAGGCGATGTTTATGTCTTTATGGATGTTCCAAAAGGCTAGCCGAAGTAGGAAAATTCCAGTTCACGGCAAATTTGGGTTTTTCATTTAATTTTACAAAATCCTTCTTGTTTTATAAAAGGAAAATGCGGGCGAAGGGATGAAGATCTTTGGAAAAATATCGACATCGGTAGACCCTCGATTGACCACTGTGTGGTCAACTTCGTTGAGATAATCCCATCGGGATACTCTTCAAAGTCGCTTTTGGTTCACTAAATCGTAGATGTGCGATTCGAATCATCACTTACTCAGAGTGATGAGTAGTGCCTGTTGATGTCGCCTGCCCATTGCTATGATCTCGCGCTTAATCTCATTAACTCTCACTATTTAATTTTCAGTGTAAGGTTAAAAGCCTAAAGTGTGCGCGTTGTAAACACAGATCATCGCCATAGCCATTCCAGGCTTAACTAGCTTAGACTCTGAGGTTGTTACACCCTCTTCGCGCTCATCCTGCCTAAAGTCTTCATATCAGTGACTCTTTTGTAACGAGGAAAATGAGATGAAAGGACCCTTTTCCTTAACTTCAATGATGCTGAGATACTTACAAAACACCGGACCATAGTTGTCTGCGATGGGGAACGAACGCGCTATTGTCCTTCCCGAGGAGTAACGCGTTCACCACCACACCACGCGGGTCCTTCGTTTCGCCTGTCTCTCAGCTAGCTCTATAGATCTTTGCCATCAGTAATCCTTTTTCTTCTAGTTTTTTTTTGTCAAAGACATTTATTAAAACGTTCTGATCTCTGCTTTATGAGGTGTTTAGAGTGGAAAGATTTATGGTCAATTTAGTTTCTACAAAAGGGAACGAAACAAATAGAAATTGGGGTTTGCGAATCGGGAGACCATCCAAGTTTCTCTGCAATGCCAATAATGTTGAATACACCTCAGAGTGAAGAGCTCTTTTAACTCCTTAAATAAGAGTTTCCGACTTTCCATCATGTCAGCTATCGCTTTCCTGTTTACAATTTTATTTCCCACGACTGACGTTCTATTAACCTCGGCATTGATCAAGTAATTCTTCGTATTCTTGTTGAACAAACTCGAGATGTTATTTTTATTCTTTATTCACGAATAAGCTGACGTTTTAGGAGACTTCACCTTCCTCAGAGCCGCTCCCTATGAGGTTTCCACTGAGTATGTCGCGTGGAGACCAACCGCACATTACACTTTCATGTGAATTCTGTGTGGTTGGTCTCCACGCGACATACTCAGTGGAAACCTCATAGAAAGCGGCTCTGAGGAAGGCGAAGTCCGCCGAAACGTCAGTTAATTCGTGAATAAAGAATAAAAAGAACACTTCGCGTTTGCTCAACAAGAATACGAAGAATTTTATTTCCATTCTTCTTTCTCGCCTGACAAGTCGTTTAAGTTTAATCGGATTGTTAATAGCTTGTATCGTTTGGCACTGAAATGCTTCCTCTCGATTCACAAGAATAAACAACTTTCCGTAGCGAAGACCTAAAAACGCCCTCGCAAGGATACATCGAGACTCTAGGGATCAAGGAACTGCTCAAGCAGCATTAAATCAGCTTCAGCATCCAGCATTCTTGGCGCTGTCGCCTCCCATATATTGCATTGGATATATCGAGACTCTAGGGATCAAGGAACAGTGCAGTGAGAGGCGAAATCTCGAGTTTCACAGGACACCACTCGGATCGGACCGCAATAACACGTCCACGGTACCTCATAGAGGCTGTTTCTTGCTCGTCATCTACAACACCTGAGCACTTTCTGCCGCTAACTGCCACGCTGTTTTTGAGTCCGTAGCCCATATCAAATTCCATGCGATCGCCTTACAATCGACAAAAAGCAAGAATGTCGACATACACGAAATAACGGCGGAGTAGGTTTAGCCCTTCATCTCTACCTCTCTCATCTCTTTGACTGCTAAGAAGATATTCTCAAATCAATGTTTTAAATTTATTTACTGTCTATTCCTTTTTCGTGGAAGGCTACAATATGAAATACAACCACAAGGGTGCTGAGATATGAGCGGAACTCAGTAGCCCATGTGGACTTCGAACACACGATTACCCTTAGTGACGGCTTACGTGTTATCCACCACATCAACCAATGGCTTTGTTTTGCCTTCCTGTAAGCCTTGTTTTTACTCTATCGCTGCTATCTGCAATCACCCGTCAACGTAATCTGAACCGGTCATTTCCTCCACTAAGCTGAAGGCGCAGTCGAAGTCACAATGCCTTAAGTTTTATGTACTTCCTATTCTTTTTTCATGGCAGGGATCCCGATTCATGGCTTTTTTAAAATTTTGTTCTTACCCTGCCATGAAAAAGGAATAGGCAGTGGATAAAAGTTAAGATATTATTGTAGTAATCTCACAGGTTGAGCTGAAGGACGCGGTTTATAGCATCCATTTAACTCAGCGACAATTCCACTAGAGATCATTTGAATCTATAGCAAGATTACAAGATGTAATTTTTCGGTAGTTCTGCTTTGCATGTCAGCTACAGTACCGAGCAATTTTGCATGGCAAAATAAAAGGAAGACGACGTTTAACATAAGTGTAATCTGATCCTCAGCAAACATCCGTATACGTTGAATTTATGGCGAAGTCAATGATATATATTGCTTGGATACTTGGATGGTCCTCCGTCAGTGGTTGTGCAGGCCTCAGCACAATATCCAATTTTTGGGAGCTTTGCTGGCTTAGCCACTGTGGTTTCCTGGAGTCCCAAGGTCATCTAGGCTATAGTCTGCCCAGGTTGTCACTACCACAGGTCTTGTGGATCAGAGGAAGATATGCGACCATGCGACTAGTTTATTACCAGGACGGTATTTGTCTACTCTTAGCTGGGCTTTTTGATGGAAACGCCGAACTCCTTCTCAGCTGGGGTGGCCCTGTTAGAGAGACGAATCCTCCCGCTGTACAAGACAGCCCGATACCCAGGAACACCTCTCTGCCACGGTGAGGCGGTAAACCGGTGGGAGGATAATATTTATTAACTCGTGTTTTTTGAATATGCTTTATGCTTTGCTTTTTTGGATTACAATGTTTAAATTAGGCTGTATCGATGGAAATGATAACTCATCTTCTATCCTTAAAATTCAGCCTTAATTCAATCTGTAAAAATTCCTAACATGTTGATTTTAGGAATACACACAGAAGTTGAAGCGTAAAGACTTGGCATGAGCACCAGTTTATGATCACCTCTGGACGACTCTGTCTGAATTGCTTTGGAAGCCAGTGATGCACACAAAAACGAAGGTTCAGGAATGAACGACGAACAGTTGCGTGAGCTCTTCTCATCGTTGGCAACCTTGGCCCAACAGGGACCGGTTCCAGGTCTGTCCAGTTTAGCGCGCCGCTAAGTCTTGAGCTTACAATTTTTCCAAACACCTTTTCGTTCTATGTGAAATCCGATATAGAAAAGAAGTCATTGTTTTCATGTGGTGTGCGAGATCATTAAATACTATGGTTTCTCTATTACCTGATTCTTGTTGGCGGGTGAATGATGTTATCACCGGTAAAGTAGAAGCATGGCTGAGAGAAAGGCAAGGAAAAGGCCTCGGTTTGCGTTTTAGGCCGTCCGGCAAGGTTATTAGTTTGTGACCTGTGAAATGTCCGATTTTACTGTCTTAATTTTCCAAGTAGTTTTTTTTATTTATTTTTAAAAGAAAAATTTGTCTTTATGTATACTCATATACTTTTGAAGCACGAGGTGTACTGTTTCTATATCTCGTGTGTCTTTTCAAGAATTATTGACGTGGCAGGCCAGAAATTACTCTTGATGGTGAGGCGCTTCGTACGCTGATGGAATCGAATTCACATCAAACAGTCCGACAACTTGCGACCGTGTTTGGAGTCAGTGCTATAACCATTTCACGTCACTTACAGCTAATTGCTAAAGTTTAAAAAAATGAACAAATGGGTTCCACATGAACTCAACGAAAAGCAAAACAATCAACGTCTGGAAATTTGCATTTCGATATTAATTTGCAACGACAGAGATCCACTTTTGGACCGCACTATAACCTGTGGTGAAAAATGGATACTGTATGTTAATCGCAGCCGTTCCACACAATGGCTAGACGCCGATGAGAACCCACGACGCAGGTCTAAACCGAGTGTACATCCAAAGAAGACAATGGCTTCCGATAGGTGGTCAGTGGCCGGTGTATTTCATTAGCAATTTCTAGGACCTAACGAAACGATTACGTCAGAGAAATTTTGTGCTGAAATCGAAGAAGTGCATTAAAAATTGCGCGTCAACCAGCCGGCATTGGTCAATAGAAAAGGACCGATATTGCTTCATGGCAATTCAAGGCCACACGTGTCTGAAATGACATTAAAAACGCTAAAAGAAACGCACCACGAAACTTCACCACACCCTTCTTACTCGCCAGATTTGTCGCCAACGGATTTTTTTTCTTTTGAGAATCTGGACTATTTTGTGACGGGAAACTCTTCAACGACCAAACAACCGTTGAAAATCCCTTTAAAGATTTAGTCGACATCAGAACCGAAAATTTTTGTACTAATGGAATCATAAAATTTGTTTTTTGTTGGAAAAAATGTGCTGGTTCTAATGGCGCTTAGTTCGATTAATAAAATCTAGTATGGAAAAGTCATGGTTATCTAAAGTTTACATTTTAAATCGGACATTTCACGGGTTGCGACCTAATAATAACAGATTCGGAGACCAACTGAGGTTCCGAGTTCTGCTCCTGTCTCAGCATCCCTGAAGGTGGCTTTCACAATGTACGCTGAGGTGAGCGGACAGGCTTGAAAGTCGTAGCGCTGATTGATGATTTCATGGAATATCAACGTAACGACCACAATCTGTTTAAGAATTTTGCTAGCCTCGATCTGCTGGCTGTACTAGTTACTCCAGAAAATAAAAGCTAAACGTTACTTAAGAATGGGCTATTCTAACAGATTTCTATGGCCATTAAATCCACATTTTCGGAATTGTAGAGCTATTTTTTATGGATTTTATAGGAAAAGTTCCTCCAGAAACACAGAATTACAGTGCAGGCGTACAGCATCTTAGTTCACAACCACTCACCGGAATCGTTGGCCGATCTGTTACACCAACGGTGGCTGTCCGACACTCGATTCATAAACATTGCGGCGAACATTGTCCTTCACATGAGAAGAGTGAGTTTATTCGCTTCTTTTTGCTTTCTTCATTCATCACCCTAACCACCAGATTTTTAGCAATGAGCAAGCAGCAGCGATTTTCATCTTTTTTCAAAGCTGCTTCCTTGCTTTTATGCAAAATCTTTCACTGCGTCCACTTTGCAAAATATTTTGAAATGCAAATTACACTCTCTTCACTGCTATGTTGACACGGAGCTCCCAAGATGCAATAGAATTCATTGGGATACGGTGGGAACAGTAAGCGATAGGCATTGGTCTCAAAAGTATTTCCTTTTCAATGGTTTATTGCGACGCTTCTGCCGCAGTTCTTGTATTCACTCGATTTTTGTTTCGAGCTGTTTTTATAATAAGCCGTGTCAATTTAAGAATTACGACCAAATAATCTCGATCTACCCTTCTATCTATCGCCTATTCTTTTTAATGGCAGGGTATATAATGCGAAATATAACTTTAATGATGCTGAGATATTTGCAAAACACTGGACCGCAGGTGTCTGCGGTGGAGAACGAACGCGCTATTGTCCTTTCCGAGGAGTAACGCATTCACCACCACACCATGCGGGTCCTTCGTTTCGGCTGTCTCTCAGCTAGTTCCATCGATCTTTTGCCATCAGCAATCACCCAACAGCGGGATTGATCTGAGGAGCACAAATCGGCAATGAACCCAGTTAAGCTGAGGCTTTTTAGTTATAATCACAGCTTATTATTTACTGCCTTTGTCTTTTTAATGGCAAGGTATATATTACGAAATATAACTTCAATGATGTTGAGATATTTGCAAAACTCCGTACCGCAGGTGTTTGCGGTGGGGAATGAACGCGCTACTGTCCTTTCCGGGCAATCATCCGTCAGCGGGATTGGTGACCAAATATATTCATTCCTAATAATTAAGAAAAACATAGATGGGCCGGTCACATAATGAGAAGAACAGACGACAGATGGACAAAAAGAACAGTAGAGTGGACTCCAAGAGAATGCAAACGTCCCCTTGGGCGACCACCTACACGTTGGGCGGACGTATTCGTAAACAAAGTTAATCAGCTGTACCCGCAGCTGCAGTTGTTTTACAGATCACGGTATAAGACTCGCAAACGATACCATGCTCGAACAAGACCACCAACACGGACTACGATTGCGAGAGAAAGGAACGAATGGCATATGTGCAGGGGTCCGCACAACTCGTGAAGACGGACCGTTCAAGTATCCAAGTATAATTAAGAAACTGCCCAGGGATGGATAGTACAGTGGTAGTGATGTTGGTCATCACGAGCATAGTGCTAGTTCGATTTCTCTTCGGGTCAGCCAAGCCTATCACCCCCGGGGTCGGGAACTTGGTACCGGACTTGTCCTGGAAAAATCACACACTGCAATAGAACTGGGAACGCTCTAGCCCGGCTATGTCAAGACTCCAGGGAGAATCGACTCGACCAACATTCTCGACATTCAAGATTAAATGGAAATCCTCAAGCAAGAGCCGAAGCCATACATAAAAGTTGGAAAACTTTCGTGGATAATGGATGCGAGGAAATGAATGGAATGTGAAAAGTGTTGGGATCCGCACCGCTAATGTGAAGACGGGTCGTATAAAAAATTTAAAAAAAGCTGTTCGTCGTGCGAGTTTGTTTGGCAGCCAAGGAACAGTTCGAATGATGAGCATGCAGAAACTTCTCCACTGTTGTTTTTGAATAGTGATGCTCGAAAGTTAGAAAAAGCTTACTTCTTTGGAATGGTTCGATGGTCACAGAGTATAATTATACTTAGTTGGACACTTGGATGGTCCATCTTCACTGGTTGTGCGGGCCCTAGCACAACTCCCACTTTTTTGGACTTCTACCGGGTTATCCATTGTGGTTCCCTGGAATGTCGAGGTCAGCTAAGCCAAAGTCTGCTCTAAGTCGTCATTACCACAGGCTGTTGTCGCCTTGTGGATCAAAGGGAGATATGCCATCGGGCAAATAGTTTGATACCAGGACGGTAGTAGATCCTGGTGTTGGTTTACTCCTAACAAGGCTTCCTGGCGGAAATGCTGCATCCCTTCTCGGCGTGGAAGGCCTTGGTGGGGGCAGCGTGACACTTAAAAACACCTCTCCCTAAGTGGCTCCAATATTTATATCATTTGACTCCCAGCCTCTATGGATCTCCCTCATATGAGGGATCTCGAGCCGGTTAGCCGCGAGGCTACGTGGCGCGTCCCCAGGTGGCGGATAGGGGGTTAATCGCGGACCAAAAGCGACCTTTGCCTCTGAGACGCAGGTGGATCTAGCGGATGGACTCCCAGTTTTTGCCGTGCCGATTTGGCACATACTTTCTGTATTTACAAGGCGTATTCATACATGCGCGTGTGGGTGCGTTCTCGCCTTATGCGGATTGTATTTTACGAGTCAACTCGGCCAAAAGCCTGCAATCAAGTGACAGCGAAGTATATGGGAGGCGGTTAGGAGTAGGAGCCTCCAACAAATAAGCTCCATGTCCACTCTGGGAGAGCCTGGTAAGCTACCCATGAGTATAACCAGCACCCACGTTCAGAGCCCAGCAAGTTATACGTGGGTATCAAAAGTGCTAAACACAGCAAAAAAAACGGGCCTTATTCCCCTGACCCCGAAATAGCCCCCAATTTCGCAGCGTTGGGTAGGACGAGTACGGAGAGGCTGCTAAAATCTCAGGGCCAATGGAATCTGCCTGGATCAAGAACTCAGTGGAAGACCAGCAAGACCGTGTTGTTGTTCAAGAAGGGCGACCTACACGATATAGCCAACTATCGCCCAATCTGCTTGCTGTCTGTCGTCTACAAACTTTTCACTCGAATCATCCTAAACAGGATTGAGAACACTAGGTAAAGGACAGCTATGGGAGCAAGCAGGGTTTTAAAAGGATTTAGTACTATGGTCCACATTCACACGATAAAAAGGCTCATTGAAGTATCGCGAGAGTACAAAAGACCGCTCTGCCTCACTTTCATCGACTTAGAGAAGGCTTTTGATTCAATTGAGATAGAAGCAGTCATAGAAGCCCTTGGTGGTCAAGGAGTCCCTACTCAGTTCATAAAGATTCTTCGTGAGCTGTGCAACAATTTCACAACCAAGATTTCACCATTCTACAACGATATTAACGTTGACGTCAAAAGATGAGTTAGGGAAGGCGATACAATCTCGTCAAAATTATTTACAGCCATCCTCCGCAACGTCATGCCAACATTGGCATGGGATAATATGGGAGTGAAAATCGACGGTCGGCAGATACATCAGCTTCGCTTTGCTGATGATATCGTTCTTATAACACCAGACATTAGCCAAGCGGAACGCATGCTTACGGACTTTGATAAAGCGTGTGGAAAGATTGCTCTTCGACTAAATATCAAGAAAACGGTGTTCATGAAGAACGGATTGGTTTCGTCTGTCCTATTCACGCTCAAAGGAACGAATATCTCCGAATGCTCCACCGATGGACATGGGCTGTTAGTGACTGGATTCCTCGGGATGTCAAACGTACTGCAGGAAGACCATCGACCCGATGGTCAGAGTTCTTCACGAAAAGTCTAGAAGAAAGTTATGATGCTCGACGAATCCCTAAAGCGAGGAGAACCCACTGGGCTACTCTAGCACGCCTTAGGGAAAAATGGAGGATTTACTAGCGGCCACTCGAGTCACTCTACGATCAACGGGACTACAGGTGATACAGGTGATATCTGTTTTCCTCTTTTTCTTCTCGTGAAGATATCACTGAAGTGGGTCTTTCTTTGGATTAAGCTAGTGAAGACATGTTTGGCCATTATCGGTGTAAAGATGCTTTCCTTCAACCAGTAAACTGTACAGAGTATGTTGGGATAAGGCGACTCTAAGGCTAAAGCATAAGCACATACGTACTCCTAAGATTTGTGTAATCTGTCGCATTTCCTATTGATAAGCTAGCTATTTACTGTCAATCTGCTCCGTCGGTAGTGCACCGCGTCTTCAGCAAAGTGGTGGTTAGCTAGCAGGTTTTCAGATATGTCTCTTGATGCAATATGGGATGCAATAGAATGGAATAAGAAGGATTGTAACTGTAGTAACTCCCTCAAGTGTGTCAGTCTAATCATTCTCATCTCAAGACAAAGACCGATGAATCTTCCCACCTCGTCAGCTGCATCTTACAGAAATCCTTTTAGAATCTACTCATCTCGTTCTTCAGCTGCGAAATGCTTCTCAGAAATAATTCATAGAAATGCTTCAGCTCTGAGCAGCAGAAATCGTCTATCAACATCAGGTTGATTCTCAGTGATGATCGTTAGGTATACAATCACCGTTGACTTCGTCATCATCATCATACTCATCTTCCAACATTTCCTTAACATTTTTGTATGAATGCATGAGCAGAATAATTAGGCCTAGTGTAAATTCAGTTATTCACACATGCGATTTTTTCTTATGGGGCGAAGGAAAAGGTAGTAGAAGAGGAGAAAGTCGACAGAAAAATGACTAGTGATTATACACGAACACGAAGAGAGGAATGGATGGTGCTTTCGATCGGTCATTGGAAAGATGCAGGCCTTCTTTTTTCTCAAGAAAAAAAAACCAGCATGAAGAAAAAACACTTTCTTGTGTGTTGCAGACAAATTCTGATGGACTTGCGCTGTCATCGTGTGTTTTGGCTTTGCTTCTAAATGACTACCGTAATCGGCTGGAAATGCGCAGTCGTTCAGCACTTATGTTCAGAAACAGTACATGTGCGCTATTCGAGTGAGTTGTTTTTGGAGAGATCGTGCTAAAATACGAAGACTGCTAATTTCTTACAGGATGTACGTTGTTTTTCTTGAATTCGATCCTTTTGTGGCGAAATGTTTAGTGAAGCCGATGTTTCAATCTTTGGACATTCTCCTAGACGAACATGCCGTTTCGGAAGATTTAGAGGTTAGCCTTGTACCACCCAGGAAGCTCCCTCTTTTCTGCTGGCGTACTGTCAATGTTTTCTACTTTTTAGATAGCAGGAACAATTCTTACAAATCACGGTGCAGCACTGAATAATCTGAATTCATACCTAGTTGATCGTCTGATTGTTAAAATTCGTTCGAAAATTTGTTCTGATGATCAGCAGATGAACGGCGACATCAGACGGATTTTTCTTCACGTGAGTTCACACTTATTCTGTCTTGTGTTGTTGCATATTTAAGTGCATTCGTTGGTTCTAAATGTAAAGTACTCATGGAGAGTGATGAAGAACGACCTCCAAGCAAAAGGCGCCATTGGTTAAAACGTAGGTAGCGTAAACAATGAGCAGTTCTCAGCTATTTCAAAAACATCTATTTTTTGGTTATTGATGTCGATGATACCATGAGAGCTTGTCAAGGCAAAAACTTTCATCGAATGCTATCGTTTTCGGAAAGAACTGAACTATGTGATACGAAATCCAAACCACAGTTTGGAGCAAATCGTTCAGCGATGTATGCGATCCGAAATACCACGCGTCTTATGTCTCAATGAATCTCAGGCAGAGTTAGGTTCGAACATATCTGCTATGTTCCCAGGTAACAGATAAGGAGTTACATGAGACATAAGTAGGTTCACGGGCAGGATTGACTTATAGCCCAGGCGATGTAGGTTTATAGAAAGCTGCGCAAACACAGCCACATTCATGCATGCATGTATGGACATGCTTGCATATATGTGCAATAGTAATCCTGTGTGTGGAATTCCTTTGCTTGTGAATGCAAAGGTCATGACCCTATTCAGTATATTATCTATCAGAAGAGTATGAATAGCTAGCTATTCGAGAGCAGAATCGCCGCGACCGTAGAGGCGGGCCGCACACTTGGAAAATTTCCGCTAAGAACGTCATCGTGCGTTCATCATTTAAAGAACTTCGATTCTTTTCAGAATACGAGCAGCATTACAAAGATAGAGACGTAAAAGAGGTGGACGTATTGAAATGTTATGTGATGCGACATTTTGCTTAATTCAATGAGCGCATTCTTGAACACGTCATGAGATAATTAAATAGCAAAAGTAGAGCCGTTGTTCAATCCCTGAGGGTGCGCCATGCATTCGATTTCATTAAGCATCGTTTTGAGGTGATTGAATACATATCTGGCCTTTACAATGACTCGCGGTGATCGTCCGATGTATCGAGCCAGTGCTGCTATCCTTCCAGACAAGTCTGGTACCAGTTTGTCGACCCCGGAGGGATGAAGAGCTTGGTGGGTCATGAGTGCGGGGATCTATTCCACGTGTGTGTCGCAGGGTGCTTTCGACCACAGCGGCACACGCGCCTTTCATGAGATAATTAGGAATACATAACCTAATAGTAAGATCCGTAGCAAAATTACCTTCGCTTTCCTGATAGTGCTGTTCATGAAAAAAGTTTTCATGCTAAACAGTGTAGTGGACAAGAGAAGCTGGCAAATGGGTTGAGTTGTCTTAACAGACTAGAACTTAATTGATACCTGTAGTCAATTACAGAGAAGAACGGGGATTTGATGGCTTCAATTGCTAAGCAAAAGTGATGTGCTACAGGTAGCACAGATTTTTGCAGGGTTTTCTTCGCGCTAAAAAAAGCCTTGCTAGTGTGCTATCTCTAGCATTTGTCTCAGCGCAAATAAATGGATGGCTAATATGTAGTAAGCCAAAGAATACCTATGAAACAACAAAGCTGTTTGTTATGGTGTCTGAAATTTTCATGAGCCTAGATCTAAGCCTATTTTAATACAAAGCTTAGAATGGTTTCAGGTGCTAGATCTATGGGTTTGGGGTTGGAATGAATTGATGATACCGGAATGTCTCACAATCGGCTACTTCGATAAGGTGCCGTCAGTGGAAAATTCAACACCTGAGCGTAAATGTGGCATTGGAAACAAGGAATTTGGAAATAGGGAAAGTGTTGTGTGAGCCTAATCTCATTTCATTCACAACTACAAAATCTCATTGCTTTAAACAGGTGCTTTTTTTTATCGATCTACAGAAAAGGGCAAAAGTTTGGTACTCTTTCGAATTCTGTTGTTGTGTTCCACTGCACAGGTATTTTTGACATCACGCCTTACGTCTGGCGCTTTCTTATTTCCGGTTTGTTGTTTATTTCATAGAATATACCAATAAATTTGCACAAAGTTGTTTCACTAAAAACGAATCTGTTCCCTAGCTTTTATTTTAGGCCACGGAGAGATCTATATAAACATGATAGGAACGATAGAACCGTAGGTGTGCTTCGAACCCTTGATAACCTTCAGAGTGGGTTTACATGCTATGCAGCACACAGCCTGTTTTCCACTCTAATGGTGTTATCAGCAATTATCCATCACCGGCAATTCAACAAGAGAAGGGAAGTAAACAAAAGTGAGGCACACAGGATAGGCCCTGTGTCGCTTCTGCGTAGGATAAGAGTTACTTGTCACCTGTACCACCTGTCGTCTCGTTGATTGTCGAGTGACTTGAGCTGATGCTTGTAATTTTTTCATTTCTCCCTGTCATGTATGCGAGTAGTCAAGTGGGTTCTGCCTGTTCTTGGGACTTGTTGAACATCATATTTTTCTTCTGGAGTTTTCTTGAAGAACTCTGACGATCGGGATCGGTTAATAATACAGGTTGCAATGTGGTATAATGAATGATCGGTAAGTGAAGGTAAGGCTGGTTGGTTAGTAGCTTTTTTATATGGTAGTGAACAGTATTATATGCATAAATGCATACACTGACAGAAGGTTAATATACAATACTGAGTACGTACATTAAGAGTTAACATCTTGGATTAACTACGTGGCACATCACACATGATGAACAGGGTGGCCTGGCGAGAGGAATACAATACTAACTGACGGGGCTATTTAAGTGTCTTCTGGAGGAGACAAATACAAATACCCTGCCATAAAAATTATAGAAGGCAGAATATAAGTAAAATAAAGTAAACATTTTGTATTCTGGCAGTTGCTGATATAAATGTGCTATATCGGCGTAGCAGAAAACGGAGTCCACCCCTCGTTCCATTTGCATGTCAGAAAAAAAAGGTCGTTTTTGGGGACGTTTAACCCTTCCCCGGCCATAGGACGCGCCACCTTGCCTCACGACTAAATCGCTGGGAGTCCCTCCGTGGGAGAGATCCATGCAGCATATTTGTAGAGAACGGTTTAAATGCAGATTTTTCAAACCATTATTCCTTAAGTGATTTTACTCAAAACAGGAAGACATCTTGCTACTTCTTCTTGAAAGTCTTCTTATCTTCGTATTATTGGTTATCAAGTGTAGATGAGGATGTGCGATTTGAAGTGATTCTATTTTGAGACACACATCATTGTGTACCGGGGCTGCAATTCAGTGGATTAGTAGCTTCTCAAAACAGACTTTCATTAAATCGTAGTAGCGGCAATACATAATTTTCTATGTGACCAAGCTGAGACGATGTTAGTACAAAAACTTTTATTCCACCAACGTTTCGCCGCCTTCTTCAGAGCGGAGTTAATCAGAGTCGATGGTCCACAGCTGGACGTTGTTTTATCGAGTCGAAGATAGTCGAGGGAGCACCGCTCGAATGGTGAATTTCACTCAGAGGTGTCCTTTTATCATGGCAGCTCAAGCATGTAGAAAATTATTCATTAGTGTTACCAAAGTTGAAACAAGTCGGTTTTTAGATATTGGTACGTTATGTGCAACCAAATGAAGCACCGACTGCTACAAGACGTAGTGCTTGCCAAAAAGCAGATCGTATTGGATGGCGGGAATAGATTAACACTCGTCCTATGTAGAATGGCACGCTGGCTGATGTTCTCATTCGCGCGGTGCTTCTACAGATGATTCGACTCGATGGGACTAGGAACATCCACATTGCGGTAACGACCAGCCGTGGACCATTTGATTGGCAGCAATTGATTATTCTAAACTTAATTCCGGAACAGTTTCCCTGGAATTCTGCAGCCTTTAGCGCCGTTCTAAAAAATTTTCGACTGACACTACGCTTCAGTCGTTTTCTCTCTCAGCAATCGCGAGGTTGTTAAACAGCATACGCTTACTTCCATACAATAGCACACATACAACACAATCGTAACTGACGTTTCGACAGAATCCTCTTCTTCAGAGCCTGGAAGGAATACTAATACGCAGCTTACTAGATCAAACACTTCAACAGCACAAACAGAAAGATGAGAATCTGACTGATAATTATAAGATCTACGGGTTCTCGAAAAACCGATCGCTTTTTTCACCTGTCCTCCACCGAAGAAGAACAGCCGCTCAGAGTCGCATATGGCTGACGAATGTAGCACCACCCGTCAACGATCGATGCGAGGGTAAGGGGCGAGATCACGCGTGATCTCGGGACATTCTTCCCTGCTCTTCATTGTAGAATTTTTGGCAATTATCCAAAAAGACTCGAGGAGTTTGCTTGCCTTTCGTATGCCATCTAGGTGTTCTTTTATGCGGATACATAAAGGTCTGCCCGTTTCGCCAATATATTTGTCACCGCAAGTACCACAAGAGATCAGGTATATCGCACCTGAACTCATGCAGTCATCGTCCCTGCCATAAGGGCAGATTACGAAATTTTGTGTTTCACATAGACGGTCATACAAGCGGTTACGAACTAACTGACGACGAAGAGCAATCCGTGGTATTTCAATTGTCGCTACCGATTCCTCTAGATCTGCCCTTCTTCGGCATCTCTTCATCGCTGCACTTATTTCATCGCTAATGAAGGGCAAGATTGACGGGACTTTGTTTTGGTCAAACCGTTCGTTTTGGAGCGTCGCTCTCCCTCGAAATTTATCTCGTGGCGTTACAATTTCGTAGCTATTGGAGATGGCTATTTGCCAAGCCAAGCTGCGCGATTCTTCCTTTAGTTCCCTACTTGTGCACACAGAAGTGCCCGTTAGAAGCATGTTTCTCACAAGCGCCCTCTTTGTGTGTGAAGGGTGGGAAGAAAGGGAATGAACCAGGATGCTTTTGCTATTTGGTTTTCGGTACCATTTTGTCATGTAACCGCCACTCGAGGCCGAGGTTAATAGAAAGTCGATCCTGGGCACTACGCTTTAGCTTTAGGAAAACTCTAGGTTATACTCTAGGAAAACTTTAGGTTATATACAACGCAGCATTACTTTGAACTTCTTGAATTCACAGCTAGCCAATTCGTTCAAATTAAGGTATTAGTGGGAAGAATGATAGTTCTCTTTGTGTGTTCCAATCTGTAGCTCGTAGACGGTCAGCTAAATCTTCACACGAGATAACATAGTGTTAGAGCTTTTTTCTTCGCATTTTTATCTTTATCAGAAAAGTATTAGAACAGCATGGAATGACTGTTTTGTGGTCGACTGAACATCATGACATTACAATCTTGATGAATGATATCGAAAACCTTTGGTCAATTCGTGAGAAATCTTACATAAAATGCAACCGTGCATGGCCATCACAAGAAGTGACGTAGATATAGATAGATTAATTAAAATAACTCAAAACGGAGGTGCGATTTCCCCTGACGAGCAGTGTGGGTGGCAAATTCCTGCTGATCATCTCCAACCATGACAAGTACAGGACTGCTGACATTGTCGACCGCCGTGGAATAGGCAGCGTTCTAAGAATATTCAAGTATTCGAGCAGTTCAGCTAGAGAATTTCGACGGGTGATGTCGAAGAAAGACTCAGTCAAATAAAGTCAGTTTGATAATCATCAAGTATTAATGAGACCGCATATATGAAAATGCAGGAAAACGAGTACTACCAAAATTTAGAAACAAAATGATGAAATTTACCATTGTAAACCCAGCCAGTCTGCTAAATATTTTCTATGGCATTCCCTTTTTGACACTTCTCCGCCTTAATCGACGCAGTCCTATCGCATTAATGTTATAGCAGCCATAATATTTTTGCACTTAAGTGTTTTCGTATTGACAAGGTTTCAATGTTTTAATGAAGAGAGTGTTCTGAACTTGCCTACTTTTCAAAATTCTTGTCTGCTAAGTTCCCTGTTTCTGTCATTCGGGTGAAAAGTGAAATTATCTTCAAACAAGAAACTTACAGTGCTTTCATTTGTTTACTTAGAGCAGGAGGATGATCGACACAAGGAATTGTGCTAGTAAAAGTAAAACTTGCATTCCACGTTAATCCGTTCGTAATAAAGTCAACAGGATTCTATCGTGGGCAGGACCTACTGTTAGCTGGGCTTTTGGCTGGAAATATCTAACTCGTTACCTTGGAGGACTTTAATTAGCAGGAGAGTGAATACTGTTTTACATCGTATTTCAACCTACTGCTGGTTAAGCCAATGTGGCTCACTGGAATCCCGATGTCAGCCTGGCCAAAGTCTGCCCCCAGGTCTTCACCACTACGGGCAGTTGTAGCCCTTGTGAATCAGAGGGAGATTTGCTAACAAGCGACTTTAATACCAGGACGGTGGTGGATCCCGGTATTGGTTTACTCTTAGCTAGGCTTCTTAATGGAAACGCCGGATTCCTTCTCAGCTTGGGAGATCCTACCAGGAAAATGAATTCTCCGCTGTACATCGCAATTCGACACCCAGAAACACCTCTCAGCCACAATGAGGCGGTAAACCGCTGGTGGAACAAAGCAACATAGACGAACATTACTACGAGGTCAGCTTCGCGGCTATGTTCTTGCAGCAATTCACTCATACGAAGACGTCGAGCTGTTTTTTGTTCAAAAATTCGAAGTTCTTCCTGAAACAAGAAACTGTGAGATCGAGTCATCCAAAAACTATTGTAGAAACATGAGTCTTACATTTGTAATAACTCCATGCCATCCATTTTCATTACCTTTAAAAGCTGAAATAAGTTCCTCAAAATCATCCACTCTGAAAAAAGGGCGCAGTATTACGCGAAGAGAAAAATTCGAAAAAGTTTGGAGCACAAACGTGGCTTTGTTTGGGAATCTGTCGAGGGTGCTGATCACAATCAGATTTGAAGACTTTAGTCCAAATTTGCGTAAAAGCGCTGCCATGTTTTTCTGGTCATTCGACACGCGATCACTTGTTCCACCTTCTATAAAAACTCGTAAACGAGCTCCCTGAAATCTTATTTGACAACTTTTTATAAACCAACTGTAAAAAGTGGAGGTCCACGACTCTATACAACTCTCATCTTTACAGGAAATAAAACTTCAGAAAGGAAAAAGCCCACTTCAAGATATGTTCCAGGCAGTTGAAGCAGATATGGAAGTAGAACTGTCAAGCCACCATCGTCTCGAAGCCACCAAACATCAGAAAATCAAATGGTGTTGAAACAGATCACGTAAATTTGGCCTCATTTCAGTATTTGCTTAATGGCTCTCAACTAACCTACGTTTTTTATGTACTAGAGGTGTCCCAAAAAATTCAGATCGATATGAATACCCTCATCGCGATTCGAGAAAACTAACTATGAGATTGTATAAAATTGTCCAATGGCAGGACAACAAGTGCTTCTACGCCCACGCTTAGAGGCATGGCCTTTATCTTTCCTTGTGCATGTTGTGATGATGAGACTTTAATCACTAGTAAAACGAAGAATATGGTTTCTGAGAGACAAAAGAAAAGAAAAGATATAAGTGTTGATGACTCCTTTGATGACAGAAATGAATAGCTCGTAAAATCACACACAGACTGCGCATACTTATACATACTTATAAGTATCCACCAGCATTCGCTACATCAAGCATCGATGAAGTATTGATGAATTCTTTGTTCTGTTATAAACAGTACCTTTGTATGACTTGTTAATTACTACGATCCCGGTGCATTTTATAACATTTTTATTTGTCCTGTTGAATTTCAGGACTAGTAGCAAATGGAACTAACCTATGGTCCCTCTGTGAATTCGCGTTCTGAAGCGCTCCAACTGTCCCACCAATTCGGCGTTATGGAGATTCACACTAAAGATTTTAATTATTTGGATTTTGCACCGTTTTGAGAGAAGGGTGATCACAATAACATACGTGTGATTGGAGTCCAGCTTAAATCTGCTTTTTGTCTTAGCCAATTCGTCGGTAAGCTCAATATCCTCAGAAAGATTTTATTAGGAGCAGCCGTTCACTGTTAACAGAAGAAAGGCCCTCAATCAAGAAAATGAGTCAACTTACCACCGAGTTAATATTCTTGGGAACAAATGAAGTGGATTTTCGAGTCGCGTCTCCGACTGAAAATGGGAAAGACTTCAAGAAACCAATGAAGACGAGAAGAATATAGTTTGTTACCTCTAGAGGCCTCCTGCGATGGCTCACAGTTGCTTTCGCTGGTATTACAGTAGCAACTGGAAAATCTGGGAATGTATTAAGCCAATGAATAACAAGGTGCTGTTTTCTTGATAGGCACGCACGACGTGCACGACGACATACTCTTTATTCACCGCTGCTACCGATTTAGCGGATTTCGCATTCTCAGAACTTGGAAAGAGGGAGTTAACTGCAATCTAGTCAGCCAAGCACTTACATAACCCCAAAAGAAAAATTATGAAACCTCCATCCAATCGCATTCAAAACAGAATAGCTTCTTCGCGCACTCGCCGTTTTCTATGGGTCTTTCACTGAGTATTCCACACGAAGATCAACCGCATGGAGTTCACAAGGATAGGTAATACGTCTTCCATACATTAACGAGTGATAATGACGGCTGAAGGGCGCGTGTGGCGCAGTGCTCGGAGGTGTCTTGCAACACACGTGCAATCGATTCCCGTGCCCATGGCCCACCAAGTCAATCCCTCCAGGGTTGGCCAATTGGTAACAGACTTGTCTGGGAAGATAGCAGCACTGGCTGGATACATCGGTAGGCCACCACGAGTCATTGTAAAGGCCAGATATGCATTCAATCAGCTTCAAACGATGCTTAGTGAAGTAGAATGCATGGTGCATCCCTCAGGGATTGATGAGTGACCAACACCGAGAGCTTTATCCTTTATCCTTTATTTCTTATCAATTACAAAGTTTCAATTAGAACGGTTAACTCACTATGGGTTAAAATCGATGTAATTCTCATCACCGTCGGCACGGATTGCGGAATTTTTCGAGCTAAAACGTTCAGTCAAGTCGAATCCGATGTTTGAATTACGGAAGATGGCCACACCCACATCATTCTCGAATGCGTTTCTTGAATTACTCAACATCAAGTTGAATGCTTGTCATTACTGAACTGGAGAAGAGGCCGAACGGCCCATTTGTATAGGATTTTTCGAGTAGGTAGCAAGCTTGTACCTATTCGATAAGCTTGTTCTTACCGAAAAATCCTATTCTCTTACTTACGCGGTGCAATGCTATGAAAATGAAACCCTATTGGTAGAAAGTCATCGTCAATTTCTGTGCGTTAGAGAAATATGAAGAGAATATGGCTAATATTTAGCAAGTAAACAATTACTTCACAAATGGCCGCAATGAAATTTGGTCGGATCGCCTTTAGCAAAGGTGTAATAAAGGTGTCGTCTTCTATTATCCCTTCTTCTAGAAACGGGAAGGCAATATGTTAACTAGTCCATCAGTGCTCTTCGTAACCGCTCAAGATAATGAAGAGCGTTTTATCAACTGCAGGATGACCACTGGCAGTGGCTCGCTCATTAGGTATGCCAGGCATTGCATTAGACATATTAAAGTAAAATTCACAGCACGATCTCGTAAAATCCGATAATCTCATCCACTCCACGTTTCTCCCAGTTAGTTTTGAAGCCAATCATCAATATATTTGGGCGCATTTTACCGATACCAGAGCTCTGGAAGGAATAACTTGTCATTCCGGTTGGAACGAAGATATTAGCATGCGTACCTGGAGCAATGTTATTGCACCTTCCACTTGATGTTTGTTGGCTACAGTAGCCGCGAAAGCCTCCACATTACGGCTTTCCAACCATTCCGACATTTGTCTGTGCACTTTCTTGGTTATGACTGCCGCGCTACTGCTCGTCGATTGCTAAAGAGAAGATCAGATTTTGCATAAATCATGTATACATCAGTGAATCGGGTAGAGTATACACAGTGAGGAAACCCATCACACCGGGATCACAAATCCACAAATAAGTAACGATCGTCCCATGGTGATATTGTTGGCGAAATCAATGAGCGCTGGTCTGGCAGCCGGGTTTCCAGTCAACAGTAACACCTATAATAAAATGAATAGTAGCAAGAAAATTCAATAACAACATTTTTAATGAGTGTTGAAAAGAAAATTCAGGACAGGTGTAGAATTACGATTGGCCATCATACCCAACTAATCCAGCTGAGTTACGGCAGAAATAAAAAGTGTCGCAAAACGAATCAGCGACGATCCAGATTAATTGATTTGATCTCAGTTATGCTTTTAGTAATTTCTTCAAGTCCTGAGATATTTCAAATCTATACAGTTTGTGCTTTGCGAACAACTTCGAGGCTAAAATACGGTCCAAGGAAATAATTTGATTCAACGACTCTGTTGAAGAAACCAACATCACTTTGTCAAAACTCGTGCATCAACACTTACTTGCGGTGTGTTCTTGACATTCACATGATACTTCAAAAAAAGTGATTCGTCTTTGTTGAGGGAGGGTAGCACAGGGGCTAGTGATGCAGTCCACCTGTGACCAAGGTGCTAGTTGAATCTACCCCTTTCGACGCTCTGCTGCAATTCACGTGGGAACGCCTTAACTCGGCTATCGTCAAAACGGCAAGGAAAATTGAATAAACTAGCATTTTACGACATTTTTAAAGAAGACGAAATCGCCGAGCAACAACCGAAACACTGCGCGAAATGATCAAAAACCATTGTGGATGATGAATGCAATGAAAGCGAAACGTATGCAGAAAGTGCTGGGATCCGCACTGTGGCTGTGACGACGGGTAGTATGAAATAATAGCAATGATGATTCTCGCCATTTGAAGCTTAGAATTCTTTCGGGTTGCCAAACGACACACTAGACATACCCTTTTTGAAGTTCTTCAATCAGCATATACCATTCACCGATATCTAAGTGGTTCAATACTAATATATTAACGCAGTATCAGTTACTGGATCAGTGGTACAAGCATACTCGCAGAAATCGAATAATTCAAAAAGATGGGAAGTATGGGAGCACAAATATTATATTGAAGACTGGCACCTGAGGCTTATAGTCAAGATCTGCTTGTTGCTCCATGTCTCGCAATCCATTGAACGCCGTATCGAAAGACGATCCGATATGCTCCTTGGTAATTTGTAATTCTACAAATGATTTCCTTCAAATACAACTGTTTTTGATACAGAAATCATGGTTTCACTAAGTATCGTTTGTTTCTGTGTTGAACGATAACATCTATTACTTGGATGGCTGGTCTTCACTACTTGTGTAGCAACCAGCACAATGTCCATTTTTTCCGGAGTTTTGCTGGTTTAGTCAAAGAGGTTCCCTGCAGTCCCGAGGTCAGCAAGGCCAAAGTCTGCCCCAGGTTGTCACCGCCACAGGCAGTCACCGAACTTGTGGGTCAGAGGAGAATTTGCCACCATGCGACTAGTTTGATGCCAGGACCGTGGTCTATCCTCGTACTGGTTTTTAGCCGGGCTTCCTGGTGGAAACGTCGGACTCCGTTTCAGCTCGGGAGACCCTGCGGTGGGGATGAGTCCGCCAGGTGTACATCGCAGCCCGACACCCAGGAAGACCTCTTAGTCACGATGATACGATAAACCACTGGGAGGGTAACATCCATTAGCTTCTGTAATTCTGCATTTTCTCATGGCTCCAGCAAAAGAGATAATCGAACAAAAAGTAAATGAAAAACGTAGAGTTTTTCATTTAAAGCTTCAAAAAGTAGCTATTATAATTTAGGAACGACTGAAAGATCTATAGAGCTTTCTCCCGTGCTAATAAACTTTGTTACCGCACAAAAAAACGGTAAGAGAGTGTCTCCTATGGAGATGTGAGAGCAACCAAAGTCACCACTTCAAGGTGGGAAGGAAATGATCTCGGATGATCACGGATCTGACTCATATGAGGGATCTGGAGCCGGTTAGTCGCGAGGATACGTGGCGCGTCCCCAGGTTGTGGACAGGGCGTTAATCACGGAGGAAAAGCGACCCTTGCTTCCCTGAGACGCAGGTGGATCCAGCGGATGGACTCCCTGTTTCTGCCGTGCCGATTTGGCACATACTTTCTGTATTTGCAAGGCGTATTCATACATGCGTGTGTGAGTGCGTTCTCGCTTTATGCAGATTGTATTCTACGAGTTAATTCGGCCAAAAGCCTGCAATCAAGTGACAGGGAAGTATGTGAGAGGCGGTTAGGAGTCGCCTCCAACAAATAAGCTCCACGTCCACTCTCGGAGAACCTGGCAAGCTACCCTTGAGTATACACAGCCCCACGTTTAGAGCCCAGCAAGCTATATGTGGGTATCAAAATGCTAAACACAGCAAAAAAAACGGGCCTCATTCTCCTGACCCCGAAAGAGCCCCCAATTTCCAAGCGTTGAGTAGGACGGGTACGAGAGGCTGTTAAAGTCTTAGGGGCCAATGGAAGCTGCCTGGATCACGAAGAACTATGGTGACGATCTGTACCTACGATGCACGTACACTTGCATCCGAGTCCTCGATAAAGACTTGCCCATGCAAGCAAGAATGATAAGGTACGACGTCATCAGCCTGGCCGAGACGAGACGACGCCACCCATTCAACGCTGTCTATGACACTGGAGAAGAATTGTTCCTCGGAACATGCGACAGTAGAGGCGTAGGTGGTGTCGGCGTTCTCGTCAACACGAATTTGTTCATGAACATCGATTCATTCGAACAGCTTACAACCCGAATCGGACGTTTACGATTAAAAAGATGTGGGTCAATACCGGCTTTGACAATCTTCGTCGTTTACGCTCCAACATCAAACTATGACGAAGGAGAAGTCGAAGCGTTCTACATGGACTTGGAGAGGTTCTACAGAGAAGACCATACATTCTTCAAGGTCATCATTGGAGATTTCAATGCCAAGATTTGACCAAGAACAACATCGAAGAACGTCGCAATAGGGCCCATGGATTAGAATAGAACGAACAGGTTGAGCGGTTATCTGAGTTTATCATGACGACCAAGTCCACCCATGGTAACTCGCAATTCCAGAGCCCCAACCTCAACGCTGGACGTGGGAGTCTCCCCATGGAGAGTACCATAACGAAATAGACCACATCATAGTAAATAGAAGGTTTTTCCTTACCGATGTCGCTGTTGTCCCAAAATTCTACACAGGATCAGACCACCGTCTGCTTCGTGCAAGGTTTTACTTCTCGCGGAAAGGAGAAAAAGCCGCTAAATTCAAAAACGGAGGTCGCAGAACCACCGCAAACTGGGACTTATCCAAATCATTAGTCGGTCGTTGGAGTCGTTGGTCGTTGTTGATAACATCGACACCGAATAATACGATCGGTTCATTCAACACCTTCACGTTAGCGCAATGAAAGCTGAGAGCTCGAAAGTCACCAGAAGATATGTCTCCAGAAACTCTCGAGCTGATACGTCAGCGTGGAATCGCACAAGCTGCAGGCAACCGCGAACTAACGTCCGAACTTGCGAAACAATGCAGACAGGCAATAAAAGATCTTAAAGAGAGAAGAGCAGCAGCAATGGTCGAAGCTGCAGAGGCTGGGAAAAGCATTCGCGAAGCCCTCCGAAGCTTCGCCAATTACAAAACCAAGATGATTGCACTCCGACCCCCAGACGGAACAACAACAGAGCCCAGAAAGGCAATGGAGAAAATCATTCGCGAATACTATTGAGATCACTTCAACAGCCGCGTCCACCTCCCGTCATATAAAATAAAAGAGGATGGATATGTTGTACCACCGGTTCTCCCTTCCGAAATCCGGCATGGCATTCCGCCGGTGAAAAATCGAACAGCCCCAGGTCCGGAGAGGATAAGACCAAAGCACCTGAAAAACCTTCCGTCAGTCTTCGTAAACACACTGCTTCGGCTTTTCACACGTTAACTGTCTGAATGCAAGGTCCCTACCCAGTGGAAGACCAGCAAGACCGTGTTGTTGTTCAAGAAGGGGGACCTACACGATATAGGCAACTATCGCCCAATCTGCTTGCTGTCTGTGCTCTACAACTTTTCAATCGAGTCATCCTAAACAGGATTGAGAACGCTAGATGAAGGACAGCTATGGGAGCAAGCAGGGTTTCTAAAAAAGGCTCATTGAAGTATCGCGAGAGTACAAAAGACCGCTCTGTCTCACTTTCATCGACTTAGAGAAAGCTTTTGATTCAAATGAGATATAAGCAGTCATAGAAGCCCTTGGTAGTCAAGGAGTCCCTACTCAGTACATAAAGATTCTTCGTGAGCTGTACAAAAATTTCACAACCAAAATTTCACCACTCTGCAACGATATTAACGTTGACGTCAAAAGAGGAGTTAGGCAAGACGATTGAGTCTCGCCAAAATCATTTGCCACCACCCTCCAGAACGTCATGCGAATATTGGAATAGGATGATATGGAAGTGAAAATCCATGGTCGGCAGTTACATCACTTTCGCTTTGGTGATTACATCGTTCTTATAACATCAAACGTTAGCCAAGGGAAATGAATGCTTGGGGACTTTGATAAAGCATGTGGAAAGATTGGTCTACGACTAAATCTCACGAAAACGATGTTCATGAAGAACGGATTGGTTTCGTTTGCCCCATTCACGCTCAACGGAACGAATATCTCCGAGTGCTCCAGTTATGCCTATCTAGGTCGGGAAATCAATGTGATGAACGATTTAACGACTTAGCTCCAGAGCTGAGCAGAAGGAAACGAGTGGCTTTGGGAGCGTTCAAGAGCATCGAGGATGTAGTGAAGAAAACAAGGAAGACCCAACTCCGTGCCCACCTTTTCGACTGAACGACTCTTCCTGCCACAACGTATGCGTCAAAAACCTGGTCGGTGCGTAAGCAGGATGAAAGATCACTCAGCGTTATCGAATGCACAGTCGAAAGGACTATGCTAGGAGTATCCCATTTCACACAAGTAAGGAATGCGATCCGAAGCTCCGACCTGCATCAACTATCAAAAATCAAGGATGCTGTTCTATACGCCAAGCAGTCGAAGATAAGGTGGGCCGGACACGTAATGCGTATGAATTACTACCGATGGACAAGAGCTGTTAGTGACTGGATTGCTCGGGATGTCAAACGTACTGCAGGAACACCACCTACTCGATGGTCAGAGTTCTTCACGAAGAGCCTAGAAGAAAGATATGATGCTCGACGAGTTCCTAGAGCGAGCAGAACCTACAGGGCTATTCTTGCACGCGACGGGGAAAAATGGAGGATTTACTGGCGCCCGCTCGAGTCACTCGACGATCAATGGGACTACAGGTGATACAGGTGAAAATATTCTGTCCTCTTCATCGCGAAAGTGAGTTGCACCATGATCCGCTGGAGGAAGCTAAAACCTTCCCGAGAATGGAATATGCGAGCGGACTACAAGGCCCAGCCTACCAACAAATGCTTCTGAGCGATCGCGCATGATTTATTTGGGCTTCTGGAGAGGTTTCACTATAATTTTATTTCAAAAACTCACAGCTCTCTTGGATATAATCTTTCCATATAGCCTCATAGGTCAAGTAGAACTCACGTGACTGCTTCCACTTGACGTAGATATAGAATTTGAGAAAGGTGAAGACGGCTGTATTTGTAAGTTTCCAGCTAACGGCGAGCATTATGTGAACGCAAAGCAAGGAGCAGACCAGTGCTAACCAACGATTGTAGAATCGAAATGCAGGCTTGTCAGCTGCAACGAAGTCGAGATTTAAATTCAGAAAAAAATTCGGCAGGCTTTAAAAAGGTGCAAGCCTAAAATGTTCTTACGCTCACTAGTCATATCATTACTTAAAGCTTTACTGGTCTTTAACAACAAAATAGACAACTGAGAATGTGCGCCGGATTTGAGAGATTTGAAACAAAGTCGGAAGAAAATGAATAACTTAGAGAGCTCTTTTAAGAGAAATGGATTTTCTTCTCTCAGAATGGCTTGTTTTCCGCACAAGGTGAGCGTCTGTGAGCCGTCTTGTAGGTAGCATTTTTCCAATAATACCGAAACTTATAGACTTATAAGGAAACTTATAGACAGATCTTAAAGTAGGAAAAATCTGGCACTTACATTTGAGAGTGCTCATAAAAACGGCGTAGTTGAATAGGGAGTAGGTGGTCAGGAAAAAGATGGTTACCATGCTTGCGACGATATTAAACTCGCCTAAAATCTACCATAGGTCAAAATTGTTCACATTTCTGTCTTTTTACTCAACTGTATTACCATAACTCACCTATTCACCTACTTCTGTCCAAATACCAACTATATGCAGCAGCTCTGTTGCATTTATAGTTGGGCACAACAGCATGTGTGTTTACTGATAAGGATAATGGTTAAATAGGAGAAGTGATAAAACCGTCAACCCGCTTGTTATTGGCTTTCAAGGCGGAAATTAGAGCCCTCTACGATGGAAGGAAAAAACCAGGTTTTGTAAAATTACAGCACTAATGTAATTGGTTGATGCATTGCACCAGTAATGCTAAAAGTCAGCAAATCTTCTTCTCCTTACTACCACATAGTTCGTCAATACAAGAAGGCAGAAGATAAGAAGTTTGCAAAAGATTTTAAAGCCAACTTCAGCAAAAGTGAGAAAAAGCGGTAGAAATCGCAGCTCGTAAAGAAAGGAGAGGATAGAAAAGCCAGTACTTTCCAAAAACTCACCAATCATGCTTAAGGCAACACCAGCAGTGGTAATCACAACGAATGCAATCCGGGGAGCATCTTCTCTTCCGTAGCCACGACCGAGCTTATCCCATCCGGGAACCAAACCGTCACTGCGCCCAACATCCTGACTTTGTCATTTACAGTTCAAATTAAATAAACTGAATATAGAATTCGTCTTCTCTGACATGTGTTGATCACTTTTCAACAAATAGTTTTGAATATTTTCCAACATAAGAACAGCAAGAGTGAAAAGAGCAGAACTGCTTCAGTAACCTGGACAGTTCGAGCTGCAGTGATAAGCGCCGTGTAGGCGCAGTAGAAAGAGGACAGGACCACAATTGCAGTAACGGGCAGTGATTTCAGCAACGCCTAGAGAATCGTTTCATGAAAACTGATCTGATCTAGCATCTCATACTTCAGGTTGTCCACCAATGCATTTGCCTGATGTGAAACGCCTCCAAATTTTTTGAACAAAACTGCCACATCGTACGAAGAACCAACCATGTTCAATAAACTATTTGTTACTGTGTTTATTTGTATGACGCAGTATAAGCATGCAGTTCTTGGAGATTGTCACTATATCAATAAGATGGTGAGCGCTTTGTGATCTATACGTTTCTCGATAGTTCTGACTTACCATGCTACGAAAACCATGATCTAGAGTAGCGGCATGTGTGGAAACGACGAGGCTGATACTTACGAAACGAGCCTCAAGAGAAGCTGTCACAATGTACAGTAGTGATGAGAGCACAAGTGCCAAGGTAGTGCCCCGAAATATGTCATTCTGAAACGGTAGGCGGTGCTGCATACTTGTCATTCATGAGTTCTTATGAAATCTCTAGACGTTACTGTTTCATTTATAAATCGCTAGATCGATGCATAGGGAATTCGTTTCGCTTCAAAAAAATATCATGTAGGTGAAAAATTATGTCTTAACTTCCTTCAATGCACCTATTAGCAAATAATATAATCAGAATGGACGAAACGCACCGTTATGAACATCAAATAACTTGGTTTGTATCTTGCTAATCGTCGACAACGATGAGCAATTGCAGGCAAAGCCTCTAATCGTTCTTCCGTGTGCCAAAATTTCTCGATTATTCTGCTTGGCCAAACGAAAACAGAGGCCATAGTTTTCCTCCAACATTATGATAAAGAGGTCTAACTATTGAGTCTGTGCTCTGTCCCCTGTAGACTTGGCATAATCTCGGGACCAGACGATAACGGGTCATGCTTAGCGGATCTCAACAAGACGCGTAATGCATTCGGCTCACCTTGTTCTTAGTTTTGCAGGATATGCAGAAACGGCCCAGGTCGATTGTCATGGTTCAGAACTACTTGTGAAAAGCCGAACAAGTGCGTTTATGACAGCTAGTGGTAGGTTCTTCAAGTAAAGTTTATTCTTGTTTGTATCGTTTGTTTTGTGCAGTTTTACAGTACAGCTTCCAGACACGTGTAAAACTTTCGAAAAGGGAGCCGTCAGAGCAGCATTTCCGACTCGTTAACAAGTCATGGAGGCAGGTCGACTGGCCTTCAAAGACACTGAGTTATAATTCCGAGATGTCTTAGTAAAGCAACTGATTCGTCTGGGTAACGGAAAACAGCCATCTTGATCATATAAATGGCTAATCTTCAGAGCCTGTTACGCATGTTGTTCACAAACTCTACACCGTAAGCCAGCACTGTTGCTGTTCTCTCCTTAAGATCCTGTTATATTGCTTCTACGCAATGTTCTGTAAGCATTGATGTAAGTTGGATTATTACATCCATTTTTGTTGTAGACAGGTGTCTGTTGCTGACCTTCAAGCTCTTTGTCCTTCTGAACTACCATAGTCATGCTCGAAAATCCAATTATATTTCTTAAAGATGTTTTTGATCATGGAAACTCTAGAACAATCCAAATAAGTGAACAAGCAAGCTTTCGGCATTTTGAGTAGCTATGACTGGTGTCTTCCGTCATGAAAGGTTCAGTTAGGCAATTAACCTGCTCATTACATTCTAATCGCTGGTTGGCGGTGTGGAACTCTTCAAAACGCGCTTTTGACACCAATCTCGGTGTAGAAATCGCCGATGATAAGTTCTGTGAATGTGTCGTTTTCCCTGAAGAAATTCTTGAAGCAGCTCCACCTCGGTCAGATGGTATGGCACCTTTTCAGTCTCCATTCACCTTCTAAGATGCTTCTAGCCATCTATGGCTACACTTAAGCCCGCAAGCCACATGCGTCTGAATACGGTTCTGTCTATTCTCGAAATAGGCGCTTCTCATTTAAAAAACGCATTGAAGCATCGGTGCAGAAATGCTCGAACTTGTTGAGCACATAAGAACTTATTGGCTACGCAATTCTACCAAAAGTTATGTGCTTCGCGACAAGTTGGAAAAAGCTATTCTTTCCTTAAGTAGTTAACGAGGTTGAGTCGAAAATCCTGTACGAAGATTTATTAAAAAGTTGCAGTTTCCATGAAACAGAGATCGTCCAGAGTAGAACAACTATTAAAATAAACAACGCAGACAGTTCGTTTTGGTTTCGACAGCACAGCTGATCCATTTGTATTGACTGCGAACCTTCCAACGGTTTACCGCCTCATAGTGGTTGGGCGGTGTTCCAGGGTGTCAGGCTCCGATGTACAGCAGGGAGAATCATCCCTTTGGAGGGCTCTCCCAAGCTGAGAAGGAGTCCAGCGTTTACATCAAAAGCCCAGCTAAGAGCAAACTAATAGCAGGATCCGCCACCGTTCAATATCAAACTAGTTGCGTGGTGGCAAATCTTCCTCTGATCCAGAAGGGCGGCTACTGCCTGTGGTGGCGACGACCTGAGGCAGACTTTGGCATGGCTGACCTCGGGACTCCAGCGAACCATAATGGCTAAACCAGTAAAACTCCGAAAAAGTGGAGAATATGCTGAGGCCTGCACAAACAGTGAGGACGGGCCGTTCAAGTTTCAAGCATCCAAGTATTCATTGCAAAGAGCTAAGTAATAAACGACAATCATATGAATGTTGAAAAGAGAGAATTTGAAGAAAACCTTGATGATATTAGTTCGCATGGACAAGCTGATGAACACACATGTCACGGCCGGAAAGTAGACGACGAAACCCATCGCCTTCTTGTCGTACGGGTTGTAGTCGGAGATTTTGAACGCTGAACAGACACTGAAGCTCGAAAGCTCGAATCAACGAAGAGCCCATGATCCTAATGTTCGCTCTTCACTTAATAAAATCTCGCCTTTAAGGTGGGAACTCAGTCACTTCAACGAGAAATTTCCCTCCACGAACAGAAGTCTTCAGCAGTGAAAAGTAGCTGATCTTTTCATGTACTAACAGGATGTTTTTGACCTTATTTTCCAGGACTGTTAAGCCAGCACGAAGAAGGTGAAAAGTTTTGTTCGGCTAATGAATAAACGTTTTCGCTTTTCTCAGAAAAAGAAGCTTCTACTAATGCCCATTTCAGTTCAGAGAGTTGCAGGATTGCAGTTTTACCACACCATAGATATTTATTTGATAGCCAATCGGAAGTAGTTCAAAATCGGAGATGTAGCCAGAAAACCCACTCTGTCCACTTGGTGATTTCCTAAAGACCCTTTTTCGAAAAAGTTGACAGTTGAAAAAAAAGTGAAAAGTTGAAAAAAAAGTGACCGATAGTTTTACTAATAATTTGCTGCCATTCTTCATCATCATTTCATTGTATGGTGATCTGCGTGGGCATAAGATACACCGAAATAGGCTCAACATGGGCCGAAAAATATTTCCAAGTGTTGACAGAGACGTATTTGCATAATAGACTACACTGACACACAGTAAATGGTAGCATACAGATCAATCATATTCATAAAACGAAACAACAAAGTCTTTTCTACAATCCTGTGTTGTTCAAAACCCCTGAAATCCTCTAGCTATCGAAAAGTTATTTTTTTTTATCGTCAGAAAACTAGAACGTCTGCAGCCGGCGAAAAAATGCGCATTTTACGATCGGTCAACCATAAGAAACGTTGTACGTCCGTAATACGCTCAATTTTTCAAAAACTAGCAGAGAGTGATAATAGAGTGAAAATTTTGCTCGTATTTTCTGGTCAGGAAGAATAGTCACCTGTCACCTGCCCTCACGTCGACTGTCAAATGACTGGAGAAGAAGCCAGCAAAAATTCCATTCGACCCTGTCGCACGCGAGAGTAGCAAAGTAGCTACTGCTCGCTCTAGAAACTCGTTGAACATTATCTTTCTTTCAGGGCTTTCGTGAAGAACTCTGACAATCGGGTCAATGGTCTTCAAGCGTTTGACATCTAGAATAATCAATCCAGTCACTAACGGCTCTTGTCCATCGGTTGTCGCTCATACGCATTGTATTTCCGGCCCACCTTGTCTTCGAAAATTTGGCGTGAAAAACGGCGTCTTCGATTTTAGATCGTTGAAGAATGTCGAAGCTTCGGATCCCTTCTCTTACTTGAGTGATACAAGATACTCCTAACATCGTCCTTTCGGCCGCTGAGTTTCTTCCTGCCTACGTAGTGACGATACGTTTGTGATGCATACGTTAAGGCAGGAAGTACCGCTGAGTCGAAAAGGTGGGCACGGAGTCGGGTGTCCTTCGTCCTGTTTACTATATCCTCGATGCTCTTGAAAGTTCCCCAAGCCGCTCGTTTTTTTCTGCTCAGCTCTGGGGCTAAGGCGTTCGTCATATTGATTTCCCGACCTAGATAGACATAACTGGAGCATTCGGAGATATTCGTTCCGTTGAACGTGAATGAGGCAAAAGAAACCAATCCGTTCTTCATGAACATCGTACCAATCTTTCCACAGGCTTTATCAAAGTCGGCAAGCATCGTTCAGCTTGGCTAATGTTTAGTGCTATAAGAACGATGTCATCAGCAAAGCGAAGATGGTATAGTTGCCGACCATGGATTTTCACTCGCATCTTGTTTCATTCCAATAATCACATGGCGTTCTGGAGGGTGGTGGTGAATAATTTTAGCAAGATGGCATCGGCTTGCCTAACCACTTTTTTCTAACGTCTCTGATGTCATTGTAGAATGGTTATACTCCGGTTCGTAAATTTGTATACAGCTGAAGAAGAAACCTTATGTAACGAGTAGGGACGCGCTGCGTATGTATCCAATGTCTGCTTCAATAAAAACTGAGTAGAAAGCTTTCCTTAAATCGATGAAAGTGAGGCAGAGCGGAAGTTCTTATCTTGTGATGCTCCAATAACTCTTGTTATCGTGTGGATGTGATCCATCTCACTGAATCGCCTTCGAAATCCTGCTTGCTTATGTAGTAACTATTCCTGAAATATTTCCTATTATCTACAATATCACATGTCTCCTACATCCCCAACTGTTCGCTTATAACTGTGTTAAATCTATCGATTCATAATATATACATTTTCATGCCGCTTCCACATGTAGTTTCGATAAAAGCCTCTGGTATACCGCCTCAACTGATGTACTTCTCCGCAGGTACCGTGTCATGACCTGGGTCAGCACTGTCTCTGACTCCCGCTGTGAAGTCCCACGTTACTCCATCTTATTCACATGATCTTCTGATAAGTCTTTGCGTAGCCTTTTGGATAACCTTTATCCACGAGCTATTCCTTTACTGTCTGATTGAGTTTTATGTTGACGAAGCCTCTGGCATACCGCCTCAATTGATGTATTTATCACGCTTGTACCGTGTCATGCCCTGGGTCAGCAAGGTCGTTAGTTCCTATTGACAAAGCTCCACCTACTACAGAAGTAATACAGCTCATAGCATTCGTCCGAAATCCTGCTTGCTTATGTAGTAACTATTCCTGAAATATTTCCTATTATCTACAATATCACATGTCTCCTACATCCCCAACTGTTCGCTTATAACTGTGTTAAATCTATCGATTCATAATATATAAATTTTCATGCCGCTTCCACATGTAGTTTCGATAAAAGCCTCTGGCATACCGCCTCAACTGATGTACTTTCTCCGCAGGTACCGTGTCATGACCTGGGTCAGCACTGTCTCTGACTCCCGCTGTGAAGTCCCACGTTACTCCATCTTATTCACATGATCTTCTGATAAGTCTTTGCGTAGCCTTTTGGATAACCTTTATCCACGAGCTATTCCTTTACTGTCTGATTGAGTTCTATGTTGACGAAGCCTCTGGCATACCGCCTCAATTGATGTATTTATCACGCTTGTACCGTGTCATGCCCTGGGTCAGCAAGGTCGTTAGTTCCTATTGACAAAGCTCCACCTACTACAGAAGTAATACAGCTCATAGCATTCGTCTTCAAGTGCTCGCAGCGTTCGTTCGCTCTTCATCCTTGCCCTGAGTTTATCAGTGCTCCATCTCTAGTGTCCGCCTAGCTTCCTTCAGTTGCATCACTTGTTCTCATTTCAATCTCGCTCGTATATATTCAGTTAACCAAATATCGTCACATATTACATATTATTATTGTACTGTTGTTATTGCTATAAATTGCTATAACCTAAAGTCGAGGTTGTCCACGGCAGTTACGGAAAAGAGTCCCGCGTGGCGAATTCATGCAGAGTCGAGCAATCCGCGTGCAGTTGGCGTACAAAAGACAAATCCGACCAACTTCCCAATCCACTGGCCAACTAACACAAATTGGTGCATTGGCCTATCCGATTTGAACTCTAAACTCAACTCAACCCTTAACGCTACTACTCGGCCAACCTCTTGCACCAACTAACACAAATTCCGTAACTGCCGTGGACAACCTCGAGTTTGGGTTATAGCAATTTATAGCAATAACAACAGTACAATAATAATATGTAATATGTGACGATATTTGGTTAACTGGATATATACGAGCGAGATTGAAATGAGAACAAGTGATGCAACTGAAGGAAGCTAGATGGACACTAGAGCTGGAGCACTGATAAACTCAGGGCTAGGATGAAGAGCGAACGAACGCTGCGAGCACTTGGAGACAAAAGGTATGAGCTGTGCTACTTCTGTAGTGGGTAGAGCTTTGTCAATTGGAACTAGCGACCTTGCTGACCTAGGGCATTACACGGTACATGCGTGATAAGTACATCAATTAAGGCTGTATACCAGAGGCTTTTATCAAAACTACATGTGGAAGCGGCATGAAAACTTATACACTATGAATGGATAGATTTAAGACAGTTATAAGCGAACAGTTAATGTAGGAGGCATGTGATATTGTAGAGAATAGTAACTATTTAAGGAATAGTTACTATAGCTTAATAGCTTACATGGTTCTCCTTTGTCCAGTGCTTTGCCAATCTTGTTTAGGATGACTCGAGTTAATGGTTTATATACGACTGACAATAAGCAAATTGGGCGATAGATTCCGATATCGTGGAGGTAAAGCTTCTTGAACAATAAGACAACTTTGCTGGTTTTCCATTGAATATGAACCTTGCATCCTGACGGGTAACGTGAGAAAAGCAGATGCAGTGTCTTGACGAGGACTAGTGGAAGGCTCTTCAGCTTTTCAGATCCTATACTGCCTGGACCATATGTTCAATTCTTAATCGACGAAATACCACGCCGCATTATGGAAGGGAGAACCGGTGACACGAATATCCATTCTTCTCCATTTCATATGACGACAGGAGAACGTGGCTAATGAGGAGGTTTGAGTAGTAATCGTGATCGATTTTCTCAATTGCTATTCTGGACTCTGAAACTGTTGCGTCTGGGCAGCGGAGTGCAATCATCTTGGCCTTGTAATTGGCGAAGCTTCAGTGGGCTTTCCGAATGCTTTCTCCAGCGTTTGCAACTTCGAGTATGAGTGCTGCTTTTCTCTCTTTAAGATCTTCTTTCATCGCCTGTCTACACTGTTTTACATGTTCGGACACAAGTCAGCGATTGCCTGTAGCCCGTGCAAAATTCTACGCTGGCGTAATAACTCGGGTGTTTCTGGAGATAGAAGTCTCCTGGTGAGTTTCGAACTCTCAGCTTTCATAGCGCTAACAGAAAAATGTTGAATGAGCCGATAGTATTCCACGTCGCTGTTACCAAGAACGGCACATCACCAACACATTCGAATGAACGGAATAGCCGCAATTTATGGTGGGTGGATTTGAGACTTCGTTTTTTCAAATTTAGCCGCTTCTTCTCCCTTCCACAAGGAACGAAATCTTGTATGAAACGGACGATGGTCTGATCCGGTGTAGAATTTTGAGACAACGGCGACAGCTTTTAGGCAAAACGTTCTATTTACTACGATGGGGTCTATTTCGTTATGTGCTCTCCATTGGGAAACTCCCAGGTCCAACGTTGAAGGTGAAGCTTCTAGAATTGCGAGTTACCATGCATGATTTTAGTCGCCATGAGAAACTCAAACAGCCACTCAGCTGCTCGTTTCATTCTAATCAGCTGGTCCCAATGTGACGTCCATCAGATATTGTTCTTCGTCCAGTCTTGGCGTTAAAATATCCAATGATGATCCTAAAGAATGTATGGTTTTCTCCGTAGAACTTCTCCAAGTCTACGTAAAATGTTCCGGCCCTGTTTTGCTTATAGCTGGATGCCGGTGCGTAGGCCACGAAAATTGTCAACGGCGGTATTGATCCATATCTCTTCAACCGTAAACGCCTGATTCGGGTTCTTAGTTGTTGGAATGAACCAATGCTTATGAGCAAACTCGTATCGATGAAAAGTCGACGCCGCGGACTTTTCTACTCTCGTATGTTCCGAGAGACAGTTCTTCTCCGGTGTCATTCATAGACGGCGTTCAATGGGTGGCGTGTTCTTGTCTCGCAATTTAGGCAATCTAGCATGTCCTCGAGGTTTTAGCAGGCTCTCCCTGTTCGTCATACCCAACGCAGCCACTTCGGGGGTTCTTTCGTGGTCAGCAGAATAAGTCCCTCTTATTTAACTGTGCTTAGCATTTGATACCCCAAATACCGCGTACATTCTTGAGCTATAAACGCAGGGCTGAGTATACCCACGAGTAGCTTGCCTATCTCTTCCAGAATAGATGGGGAGCTCATTTGTTAGAAGGGGACTTCTAACCGCCTACCATATTCTTTCCTGGTCACTTGATTGCAGAGTTTTCGCCGATTTGGCCAGTTGAATACAAATCGCGTAAAAGAGAACACACGTACACACGTATGCATGAATATGTTCTCGTAACAGCAGAAAGAGGAAGCCTACCCCCTGGCTCCACGTGCGTCTTTGGGAACCAAAGGCCAGTTCTGGTCCGCGATCAACCGCTTATCCGCCACCTGGAAACAAACCACGTTGCCTCCCAAACCAACCACAAACCAGAGACTAACCAGCATGAGATACTACTATTAGGATGATCCGTGCTAATCACTGGGTCTTAATTCGACACTTTTCAAATATTCTTCTGGGTCCAGATCAACAAAACTCCGTCTAAAATCTCCAATGGTGGCTTTAAAGAACGTATGATCTTCTCCTCAGAAATTCCCTAAGTCCATGTAGACTTCGTCACAGTCATAGCTTGACCTCAGTGCGTAAATGATTATTAGATAATAAGAATGGTAAGGAAACAACATTACCATTAACAAGAAATACTGAAAACTATTAGAAACCTGTGCGTTCAGTCAGTATTTAAGAATAGTCATATGGAAGAGTGTGAAGAAAAATTGGTGACAGAGTTATGAATTGAGAGCGGCTATGCTTAGTCTCCTTGAAGAACACTTTTGGATGTAACGCCTTGGACACTCACTGTTTTTAACTTGCAAGAACTTAAGGAAAACACAGACATTGCGAAGCATTGAAATGATTGGTCGCATTTGTTTAGTATAGATATTTAGTTTTAACGATTGCTCACTTGTGGAATTGATCCGTCGCTCGATGATCATCGACGGTATCATAAAACCGATAATCTGCAGCAGCACGGCAAGTAGCACGAGAGACATCATCACCAGGCGAGAGTAGAAGTGATCCGACGATCGCAAAAATGCCACCACAAAGACGTTAACGCAGAACACTGCAACAGCGACGATCTCACAAGGGATTGAAATCTGAGGACAAAATTCACGAAATGGGTCCATTTTGTCAGGAGACACCGCTATTTTGGTTCACTTAAAAGGATAAAGCTCTCGGCATTGATCAATCCCTGAGGGATGCGCCATGCATTCGACTTCATTAAGTATCGTTGGAGGTGATTGAATGCATATCTGGCCTTTACAATGACTCGCGGTGGCCGGCCGATGTACCAGTGCTGCTATCCTCCCAGACAAGTCTGGTACCAATTTGCCGACCCCGGAGGGATGGAAGGCTTGGTGAGCCATGGGTGCATTTCACGTGTGCGCCGCAATGGCGCCTCCAACCACTGCGCCACACGCGCCCCTTTGGCCTGGTTCACTTAGAAGTCTCTAATTTGGAACAAGCTGCACAGCAACCTGCCTGGGATTTTTGTTTGGCCAGATGGCCACATCACGATGGCAATGGCGGGTTTCTCAAACTCCTTAACTAAAACTTCTTTGTAGGAAATTGCTGTCGGTTATGGCAACGGCGGTTCGTGCTCTACCTACTAGATGACACTTCGCTTCTATTTTCTTGCGCCTTTGAAGAGTACTTTGGTTGTTATTGTTTAATATGTATTCACAGCAGCCGACGCCTTGGCGGATTTCGTCCGAGCCTGGTAAGTTCGAGCTAACTAACTACAACTTAGTCAGCCTAGCACCACCATAACCTCAACAGAAAAGCCGTGATACCCAATTTTCAACCGCATTGGATATAAAACAGCTTCCTCGCACACTCATAGCACTCTATGAATCTTCCACTGAGTATCCCAAGTGGCTGACTATATCACGGTCAAGTTGACCTTTCCAGACTCTGAAGAAGGCAAAATCTTTGGAAACGTTAGCTGTTGTGAATAAATACTATGTAATAGCAACATGGTGCGTGATTGTCAAGAAAATACCGAATTATTTGTCAATGCCAAGGTTAAAAGAAAGTCGGACCTGGGGATTAGTTTAGCTGTTTCGCGCTTAATTTTCTTGATCTATTTAGAATTTCAAAGTGAGATACATACAGCCTCATTTATAAACTGAATTCGCACTCTAATACATAAAAAGACGGTTTACAATCGATCACACAGCGAATGTAGCAAAACAGTTTTCAAACAGACCGTCGTTTAACTTCGGTAGCAAAATGATTGGCATATGCTTAAATTGTTGAGCTTACACGAAGTTGAACCTAACCTCGTGAAAGCATAACAATTTATATAGATATCGATCGACCACATATTCCTAAAATCGAAGTGAAAAGAACTTCAAGCTTAGAAATTTCGCTTTATTAAGCTTTTTTCTTCACACGCTTAAGGGAAAACAATTAGGATAAAACGAGAACGGAACGTGTCAATGGAAGCGCTCCAAATATGAGGAACGAGATGAATTGACTGCTGACCTGCCGAAAAAATGCGCATGTCGTTTATGGAACCGTCAATGATGATGATTCCTGAATTTCTGAGAGCGTTCACCAATGTTTCGGCAGCCGCCACGGAAAACATGGCGAATAACAGGACGTTGCTGAACACGTACAGTACCGAAAGACCTGCTGATGATGCTGAACTCGCATATTTGGAGATCTGAAACCATTGAATACGTTTGTGTTTCAAATGAGATTGATGAGAGGGTGATCCATATAGCACTTAACGATCTCCTTCGAGTGTATGCTTGGTGCTCCCTGTGAAAAAACACATTTTCTTCTCCACATACGGCAGGACCTTTCAACACTGGCCGAACACACACAAATGGCCGTGTCAGTTTATTCTTGTTCTTAGTGTAGTTTTAGCATAGAGTATGCATAGTATGATCAATATCATGAAGTAAAACGGAATGGCAGGAGCCTTGCTTAAATATCGCATACACATGCTGTTTCATACAGACCAGCGTAGAAAACCTAGCTAGAAATCCATATAAGTTACTTTACATGGACATGAGGATATTCTATCTGTATGATTCAAACTGTTTAATGAGTTGGAGCGTTTTCCACTTGTTGCAGTCATTACTACAATGGGATACTCTATCGAGAAAAAAACATTTGTGGGAGTATCTTCCTGTCATCCAAAAATTATTTCCCCTTTTGAAGGTAACTGGATAATTTGATTCATAAATGCGTTCATCCATCGTCTAGGTGGTCATCTTAGAAGTTTTACGTCCACTTAGGATTAACTTTTTTTTTCTCCTTGTCCAGCTCATTTGTCGGCAATTCTCTTCACAAAATGACGGGACCATGAGTGGTTTCCTTTGGAGGAAGTACGTGCTGTTCCTTGAATTTCGGCGATGAAATATTTTTCAAAAGCCCAAACTTCATAGTTTTGTTTAATTTTAAGAGCGCTCATCATATAAAAACGTAGCGTCCAACAGTTCAATGCTTAGTGAGTCAGATCTTATAAGCGACAGAGATCCGAGTTATGTCGTGCTGCACCGCGGCGTGGAGGAAAGAACTTCGGGCGAAAGAGACCAGCGCGGAGTGTTAATCGATAAATTTTTTCTCTAATAAACCTAAGAAGGGCTTATGCTATTCGTTTTACTCTTTATTTTGTCTTTTATCTTCAATGAACAAAATAGTTACGTGTAGGATGTGGCACTCATTTCATTCCTCCATGCTGCTCCGAAAAATACGACGCTGTCGTGGGGAAAAATTGATATTTGGTAGGAATTGTCCATCAATGTGCACATCGCCTTCATCCCTGGACCAGATTATTCATTCGAATGGCAAAGGTTTGATGGAACTGCTGAACTCTCATGGCGCTGTTGCGATAATAGCCATCAAGAATTCTTATCAAGGATGGGCACGCTCCGCGCCGACGAGAGCTTATAGTGTAGCAACAATATCGAAACTTTCAAACGCTTGTAAACAATAAAGGTTGAGATAAAAGTTATGTGGTATATGCGACACATTTCGATGAACCAAACCACTTTTAAGCCATTGTGATGTCATCGACGTAGGTAGTCGCTGGCTGTTTTAGAAAACAAGGACGTTTGCACCTTTGTTTGCACATGTTTGCATCTATATTTCCACCAGCACTATGGTCATTCTTGAAGTTGGGTTACTGCTAGCTGCACCGCAATATGGGAAGCTCGAACTTATTTTGAACGGAGGAGACGTCAATGAGGGATTAATTTCCGCAACTCTAAATCTAGGTGCACTCCTCAGGCACTACTAAGTAGGAAAACTTTTGGAAAGGAAAACAACACCACCAAGGTCAAAAATGGCCCTTTCTTCGTCCCAACAACAGAGAGTATGTAGATAATTGCAGAGAGTCTTGTATTTTTAATCAAAATAGGAAACGTTAAAGAGTCACCGAACCGTGGCCAAAAAACCGAGTCTATGTTCTGTGCTCACAGCAGCTACAGACATCGTTGTTAGAAAAGATATCAGGAAAGCGAGGAGGATGAATACCACCGTCATTCCTAAAATGAAGTGTTATTTTCATAAAACCAAGAAATAACTGCAGCTATAAACTATCACACTTTCTTTAAAATTCAGAAGTGTTTCCTGCAACAACTTTTTCTGGGGTCACGTGCTATTCACCACACCAATCGAGGCCCTTGTTTTGTCTTTCTCTCAGCCAAAATTCTACTTTATTGGCGCTATAAGCAACCATGCACCAATGGGAATAGCACCGTAAGAGTAAAAAATCGGTCGAGAAAAACCAAAGCAAGGATTTCCGTTAGTGAGATGAAGCACATGATAAGGTCAGTCGTGGGTGCGATTCCCACCTGATTCCTAGTTTTGCTCATATTTCATCCTTGCAGTTGAATTTCACACAATACGCCACCCCGAAAAAAGAAATGGGCAGTAAATCAAAGTCATTTTGATATTATGCCTTCTACTTGCTACTTAATACGTACTTAATGTAAGTATTTATAGTGAATCGTTGGCTGCTCAAGTGATAAAAAAAATAGTGAAGTGCTATATTCCTTAGACAATTATTAAGCGATGCTTAACTGCACCGATGTTCAATCTTGATGCGTGTTCTGAACATGGACACATCATTGCTAGGTGGGTCGCTTGGTTCTCCAGTGTCATTACCTAGCTGGGCTTACGCTCTCGCAAAACAAGCTTATGAGAGTTTTAGGTCGAGATTGCCACAAGCAGCTGCTTATTTTAGATTTAAAATTTGCAGTTGAGAAGACATTTAACAGCAATATCTCTCGATAGCATTTTTAGTACAGCAGATTTTGCCGAATGAGACTTAAATGGTGTGAGATATGTATGATTAGACGAGTAAACAACCAATTTGAAGCGCAGCTCTATAAAAAATAAATAGTCTTAAAGCAGGGCTGTTGCTACCAATATCGTCTTGCCGCAAAAGTTCGCTTCCTTGTAGTAGAAGGCAAAAGATGAGGTTTTACTATGTTTCCTCACAATCTGTTCACTGATTTATAGCAACTGTCAAAGACGAAATGATTACCGAGTCCAACTTCCTGGGTGATCCACGAGATCCTCACGAAGATGATCACTCCAAGCATGTTCTGCAAGCATCGTACAAATACGTGTAGCCAGTCCCACCTCCCCATTGCACGAAGAGTCAATACACAGAACAGTGAGAATCCCTCTAAAACACAAACGTTTAGGCATGCTTCTAGCAATTTTTTTCCTCATAAACGCACGTGAAAAACTACACAATCATGTTTGGCCAGACTTTTAAACGACCTTTAGTCTTTCCTAGTCTAAACCACGCAAACCATTTCTGTTGACGGGTAATTAATAATAGTTAATAGCACCGTTAGGTAAAAAAAAGGCTGGTTGAGAGAAAGGTAAAGCAATGGTCTTAGTGGTACAGTGGATAGCAATGGTCTTAGTGGTACAGTGGAATTACCCTTAGAAAGGGTAACCGCGGGTTTGAAGCTGGTCAGAGGCCCAAATCTTTGCAAATATAGCACCATAGTGATTGCAGTTCATCATCACATTGTACCCTACCATGAAAAGAATTACAGGCAGTAATTAAGAAGTTAAACCATTTTTAATTCGACAGCTCTTCAATACTGCCATGTAAATGTCATTAAAATGAATACCTACATAGAACGAGGAGAAAATAAAACAAGAAATGTAAGAACGTAAAAGCTCAACATATTTCCTGCTGGCTACGCCTAATTTCCACCGACGTCCGTATAGGACGAAGCCTCATCATTTTTCGCCGCGACCGTAGGTTCCCCTTCCACCTCTCCACTACCCTATTCCCAAGAGAAATGTCTTAGCATCTCTCGTAAGCTCTTCATTCTACGGTACAATTTCTTGACGTTGTATGTAATTTTTAGTAACTAATGTGTATTGCATTTCCCACATACCCTCTGCCATTTCCATGTATATTTCCAGGATTTTGGGATCCTCCCAATCCATGTGTGTATTGATGATAAAAGAAAACCGTCCGCTCTCCGGCCAAGGTGTTCCTGCTCTTCAGCAGTCGGTCACCACATACTTTAATTACACTTTGGTACTTTGCGAGTTTTCCATATGGAAGTTTTCCATACGAAAACAACCATGATTCACCATAATGACTGCAAAGGAAAAAACAATCAATTTCTAGACAAAGATTAAACTTGATAAGCTTTGACAAAATCGACGGACGAGAAATTTAACTTCATTTTCTAGCAAATGTTCATCGAGAATTAGCAAGAAAATGCTGGTGATACCGAAGTTAATAAAGAGTTTCTTTGTTCTTCTGTCGAACATTCTGAGGAACGTGAGTCATATAATTAGCACAGAAAGGAGAACAGTCTTGCTAGCCACAAACAGTTTTATATGCTTAAATCGAATCGAAGCAAGACGAGTTCAACATAATTTTTGATTAAATGCTCATCGACAAGGATTAGGAAATAGAGAGGATGAGAACAACAGTGATGATTATAGTAGCAACGCAGGAAAATCAGAAAAAAAAGGTCTTACAATCCTTGAATCCACAATGAAATCCAATCGTTGCATTCAAGCACAGATTACTGGTCCCAATCTATTGTGGACCAATAATTTGTGCTTGAATGTAAAGAAAGAATCTGCAGCGAAGAGCGACTAGATAGCATTCTGTTCTTCATGGATGAGAAAACTAGCAAATAATATGACGGTTCTGTTTGTTAATGGGTAACAGCTCATTCTGATCAACGGCATAGGTGTGAATGACACCACTCTTACATGTTCACTAGGACTTGTTCGGTGAGTGCGTGGATTTTGCAGGCTGCGTTTGGGACAACACGTAAACGTAGAAGCCAATGAAATGTCTTTCATATGGTAATAGCCATAAACTGTATACATCTGAGAGCATGCAGAAGCAGTTTCATCATCTATGGATAGATCTGCATACTCACTGTACAAAATGAGTTGCTCAGTGCCTTCTCCGCCAGCATACAGCAGACTAGCTATAGTATCCTGTTAAACATAATTTGCTCACCGCTAAGCACCATGAACCTATTAAAGCAGTTTCTCCTCTCTCTTAGCCTCACCTTTATGATCGTTGTTTCTATTGACTTGCATGTATAAGCGTTTAATTGTCCACATTACATTAGCAAGGGATATGACACGCATAACAGTGAAGCCTAACTTCTAGTTTCGCGTCTAATTGGTGTATAATTCTGCGTTGCACTCATTGTGAATTGAAAACAATTCAAGCCGGTAAATCTGCCCCAACAATAAATCTCGTCTCTTTTTTTGCGCTTTTTCTTACAGAATTCTGGGTTTGTCTGCGCATTCTGTCCATAATTTCAATGTTTCTTTGACGCATCTTCTCCAAAATTTCAAGGTTTTTTTTAATGTACCCTCTAAGTTTATTTATGTATTGTTCCACGCTCTCAATACATCGCGAACTGTCGTGTGTGATGAAATGAAAGCTTGTCCATCATTCGATTTTTAATTTGCTTAACACATAATAGACGATGCCTGTTTTCCGACTGAGTTAAAAATATCGCTGACTTATAGATGAAGCTTTGATCTATCGGTCGAGTAAAAGATATAGTTTAGAATCACAACTTGCAAAAAATGATAAAAACAAATTTAAAATTGTAAAGGTTTAAAAGTGAGCGCGCAGAACATTGGGACTTCATCTTCAAAACGATTCTCAACGATAATAAGCAACAGAAGGTTAACCACTGTGGACACCGGTACAGGTGAAACTTGTTAGGATCTTTGACGGAAGAGAAGCACGAACTAATCCAAAATAAAGCATTCAAGCCGTGTGCTAAAATAGGCTACACAAAAAATTAAAATACATTTGTTGGATAAAGAAGGGCACATATAATTGTTACATGACCCTCTGCTTAGCAGCGCGACTACTAGAGAGAGAAGGTCAGATGATAAGGGTAGGAAGACGGACTCTGAAAGCAGATGCTTAACCAGAAAATGAAGATATCACAAATAAAAGCGTAAGACTAACAGAGGTGCACAGTGATGGTGAAAAGGAAAAAGAAGAATCACATTTCGCAAGATCGACTTTCTACTAACCTCGGCATTGGTCTATAAATGCGTCGTTTTCCTTCTCAGCAATCGCGAGGTTGCTAAACAGCATATGCTTATTTACGTACAATTACACACATACAACACAATCGTAGCTGACGTTTCGGCAGAATCGCCTTCATTAGAGCCTGGAAGGGTATACTAACGCAACTTACTAGGTCAAACACTTCAAGAGCACAAACAGAAAGATGAGAATCCAAATGGTAGTCACACGGTCAACAGATTCTCGAAAACCCACCGTTTTTCTATGTGCCTTCCAACGAGGAAGAGCCGCTGATCAGCATCTTTCTGCATGTGTTATTGAAGTGTTTGACCTAATAAATTGTATATCAGTGTCCCTTTTCAGGCTCTGAAGAAGGCGATTCCGCCGAAACGTCAGCTACGACTGTGTTGTATGTCTGTTATTGTATGGAAGTAAACGTTATGCTGTTTAACAACCTCGCGATAGCTGAGAAAGTACACGACGCAACCAATGACGCGCGACGTGACCCATTTCGCTGACTCACCAAAACCGGAAGTTGTCGAAGAGTTTAATTAGAGGAAATTCTAGAAAGTGCCGAAGTCTACCAAAGCTTGTTCCTGGAAGACAGAGTGCCTGGAGCTGCATAACCGTATATCGGAAGAAAATCAAAAAATGGAAAATAGATCTGTTGTGCTGACGCTGCAAGCACGTTGGCCCATTGCATCACTACCTAGACGTAAACCAGAAGACAAGCAACTCTGAATATTATTTTTTTCAATTATAAAGTATAGAGAATTATGGTTACTGGTCGATGTTTAGAACACGGATCTTTGTTGAATAAGTCAAGCTGATGGGGTACAAGAAGTACGGTAAGAAACAACGAAAACCACTGCAAAGAAAATGAGTTTATATCAATCGAAGCCAAACTAGCCTCAAATTCACAATGTACTTTTTAGCCACAGCTCTGTTGTTCCAAGAAAAAAGTGTTCCAAGCATATTAGTCGAATTTAAAGGAGCACCAAGGAATCAACACCTACGCCGTGACTTCCACAGGGATCATTTGGTATGGCTTTCAACTTCAAATCGATATAACTCAGCTAACGCTAAATTTTATTGATCGAAACACAAACTTCCCAATTCATAGACTTTTAGCTGCAAGTTATAAGTTTCACTGTATCATTGTCATGACTTTCTGGATGCCACGAGATGTGTTCACCCCTCTTTTCTCTGATGAGGCTTATCAAAAGAAGCTTATAATTTTGTTATTCGAGCATAATTTGGTGAATTAAAAATCGTTATTAATTCCAGATAAGGGCGCGTGTGGCGCAGAGGTTGGAGGCGCCACTGAGGCGCGCACGTGAAATGCGCCCATGGCCCACCAAAGCCTTCCATCCCTCTGGGGTCGCCAAGTTGGTACCAGATTTGTCTGGGAGGATAACTGCACCGGCTCGATGCATTAGGAGGCCACCGCGAGTCATTGTAAAGGCCAGATATGCATTCAATCACCTCCAACGATACTTAATGAAGTCGAATGCATGGCGCATCCCTCAGGGATTGATCAACACCGAGAGCTTTATCCTTTGTCCTTTTATTTTATTATTTCCAGATAACTGTCAAAAAGCCTTGAATTTATCATAATAAGTTCTTTGAAGGCCATGAATTGCTCGTCTTTTGCTACTTTTGAATCAATCGTGCTCTTATACCGATCGTACAACGAAGATTGTGGATCTAAATGCGCTACAAAGCTTTTAAATTTTCAATATGGACAGGGGTAGCTCAGAGATAATAATTCCGTTCATTACTCGTAAGTGACAAATTCGACGCCATTTCAGGCCAACCGTGCTCTCCGATTTTCAGGGCTCTGGAAATGGGTACCATACTCGTCTGCGTTCGGTCCGCTTCTCCAATCAAAAAAGCGGGCGTCTACATGTGGTGAAAACCTGGAATGCCTTTTCACGGCTGTTCCAATGTTTGCAAGAGAAGTAACTCGACCAGCATATAACGAAATTCATGAAGGAGACTGCAAGCCCTCATGGAGCAGCCAAACTGAAACGCAAATACGATCTGTATGGATCATGGATGCGAGGAAAATAAACGAATGGAAGTGCTAGAATCTCCATAATATATGTGGTGATATTCACGAAGTAAACCACGTAAACATCATAGAACAAATTCAGTCTACCCTTGGACCGGTAGATAACATCGATTCTATGAGTCCTATGATTTCTCAATTTCTTAGAGGCGGACTATAGAGGAACTATTTGCAATTGTCGAAAAATGTCCCCGATAGGAAGTGCCATATTATCATTTAATCAGTCAAAAAAAGATCGACAGAGGTTGACAAAATCTGTTGACTAGAATAAGTTCTGTGGATCATTTGAGCACGGCCTACTTCATACACGTGGAATACAACCGATTAATGGATCTATTCTAAGCAATAACTAATAGGTTCATATTCATTAATATTCATGAGGAATGTACTGGCTTCAGACGCCCCATTCATGTCCAACGGAACGCTTCATCTCCGATTGACCCAGTTGCGTAGATCAAGGTCGGGAAATCAACATGATGAACGACATAGCTCCAGAGCTGAGCTGAAGAAAATGAACGGCTTGGGGAGCCTTCAAGAGCACTGAGGATGTAGTGAAGAGAACAAAGAACATCCGACTTCGTGCCCACCTTTTCGACTCAACGGTGCTTCCTGCTCTAACGTATGCGTCAGAAATCTAGTCGCTACGTAAGCAAGATGAGAGATCACTCAGCGTTATCGAACGCGCAGTCGAAAGGACGATGATGAGAGCATTCCGTTTCACACAAGCTAGGGATGGGATCCGAGGCTCCGACCTACGTCAACGATCGAAAATCAAAGATGCCGTTCTATACGCCAAACAGTCGAAGATAAGGTGGGCCGAGCAAGTAATGCGTATAAATAAAGTTGTGAAAACCGATGGACAAGAGACATTGGCGACTGCATTCCTCGGGATGTTAGGGGCATTGCAGGAAGACCACCGACTCGACAGTCAGAGTTCTTTACGAAAGGTCTAGAAGAAGGATATGAGGCTCAACGAGTCCCTAGAATAAGCAGAGCTCACTGGGATACTTTTGCATTCGACGGAGAGAAATGGAAGATTTATTGGCGCCCGCTTGAATCACACGACGATCAACGGAACAACAGGTGATAGAGGTGAATAAACAACAGGGCAGCGGTAAGCGCAATGGTCATGATAGTATTCAGTATGCGCGAAACACTGGTTCGACCACATGCCGAACTCACCAAGTCGTTCACACTTCCAGGGCGGTGAAATTGCTCTGCGGATGACATCTTTCACGTTTATTCGATCAGGAATGTGGAACCAAGTGAATGGGAGGTACGTGAAGGCCGCTTGCAGCATGTTATACCCCGTGTCCACTCTTAGACAGCACAGCGAACTATTCGTAATTATAGCAGGCACAGGGTGACGGTCTTACCGTGAGTATCCTCACAAAAAAAAACAAAAAAAAATTACGTTGAGAATAAAGTTTAGCACAAAGGTTGTGGTGCTCTTCTTGCCTCTGAGTGAAATATACACACTAAGCAACTCTGGCCTGATAGGAACTGATTAGGAGCACATAGGTGTCGATGAAGCTATTTGTGGACTAACGGGATGGTATCCAGATGATGCGGACGACAGTTCGACATTTCAACAATCTATTTTAAAGAGCCGAGCATAGATATGCATAAATTAAGATAGACCGATATTTTGTTGGATAGACTGATAGTTAGGAGTTCCTATGATAGCTCGACCATGAGTTTCGTCATTTTCATCGAAGTGTTGCTCTCGTGGATCAAAAAACAATATCATAGGAAGCTCGTGTAGTAGAGTGGTTAGAGGTGTGTTGAAGTACAAACATGTTTGGTTTGAAGACGATATGCGCCAGCTCGAGGCCAAATTCGCGTTCACATGTCTATGACAGCATTAAATGCATGACACATCTCTAAGGGAAAGATCAAAGCTGAGTGCTTTATCCTTCATTCTTCGTCATACCAAGGTTTCCTACCTAAGTGGTTGCAATACTTACAACATTTGACTCCCAGCCTCTACGGACCTCCCTCATATGAGGGATCTCGAGCAGGTTAGTCGCGAGGCTACGTGGCGCGTACCCAGGTGGCGGATAGGAGGTTAATCGCGGACCAAAAGCAACCTTTGCTTCTCTGAGACGCAGGTGGATCCAGGGGATAGACTCCCTGTTTCTGCTGCGCCGATTTGGCACATACCCTCTGTATTTGCTAGGCGCATTCATGCATGCGAGTGTGAGTGCGTTCTCGCTTTAGGCGGATTGTATTCTAGGAGTCAATTCGAGCAAAAGCTTGCAATCAAGTGATAGGGAAGTATATAGGAGGCGGTTAGGAGTCGCTTCCAACAAATAAGCTCCATGCCCACTCTGAGACTGCCTGCAAGCTACCCGTGTGTATAACCAGCCCCCACGTTCAGAACCCAGCGAGCTATACGTGGGTATCAAAAAAAAGGTAACACAGTAAAAAACAAACGGGCCTCATTCCCCTGACCCCGAAAGAGTCCCCAATTTCGCAGCTGATACGCCAACGTCGAATCGCACGAGCTGCAGACAACCGCGAACTAACGTTTGAACTTGCAAAGCTATGCAGTCAGGCGATAAAAGAAGTTCCTCAAGAGAGAAGAGCAACAGTAATGGTCGAAGCTGCAGAGGCTGGGAAAAGCATTCCCAAAGCCCGCCGAAGCTTTGCCAATTACAAGACCAAGATGATTGCACTCCGACGCCCAGACGGAACAACAACAGCGTCCAGAAGGGCAATAGAGATGAATGCTCCATGAATGCTGCTCAGATCTCTTCGATAGCCACGTCCACCTCTCGTCATATGAAATAAAAGTGGATAGATATGTTGTACCACCCGTTCTCCCTTCCGAAATCCGACACGCACTTTCGTCGAGGAAAAATCGAACAGCCCCAGGTCCGGACAAGATAAGATCAGAATATCTGAAGAACCATCCGCCAGTCCTCGTAAACACGCTCTCTCGGCTCTTCACACGTTACCTGTTTGAATGCAAGGTCTCTACTCAGTGGAAGACCAGCAAGACCGTGTTGTTGTTCAAGAAGGGGGACCTACACGATATAGGCAACTATTGCCTAATCTGCTTGTTGTCCGCCGTCTACAAATTTTTCACTCGAGTCATCTTAAACAGGATTGACAGAACACTGGACGAAGGACAGCCATTAGAGCAAGCAGGGTTTCGAAAAGGATTTAATACGATGGTGCACACTCACACGATCACAAGGCTCATTGAAGTATCGCGAGAGTGCAAAAGACCGCTTTGCCTCACTTTCATCGACTTACAGAAGGCCTTTGAATCAGTTGAGATGGAAGCAGCCATGGAAGCCCTTGGTAGTCAAGGAGTCCCTACTCAGTACGTAAAGATTCTTCGTGAGCTGTACAAAAATTTCACAACCAAAATTTCACAATTCTACAACGATATTAACGTTGACGTCAAAAGAGGAGTTACGCAAGACGATTGAGTCTCGCCAAAATCATTTGCCACCACCCTCCAGAACGTCATGCGAACATTGGAATGGGATGATATGGAACTGAAAATCCATGGTCGGTAGTTACATGGTGCACACTCACACGATCACAAGGCTCATTGAAGTATCGCGAGAGTGCAAAAGACCGCTTTGCCTCACTTTCATCAACTTACAGAAGGCCTTTGATTCAGTTGAGATGGAAGCAGTCATGGAAGCCCTTGGTAGTCAAGGAGTCCCTACTCAGTACGTAAAGATTCTTCGTGAGCTGTACAAAAATTTCACAACCAAAATTTCACAATTCTACAACGATATTAACGTTGACGTCAAAAGAGGAGTTACGCAAGACGATTGAGTCTCGCCAAAATCATTTGCCACCACCCTCCAGAACGTCATGCGAACATTGGAATGGGATGATATGGAACTGAAAATCCATGGTCGGTAGTTACATCACTTTCGCCTTGCTGATTACATCGTTCTTATAACACCAGACATAAGCCAAGCGGAGCGTGTGCTTGCGGACTTTGATAAAGCGTGTGGAAAGATTGGTCTTCGACTAAATCTCACGAAAACCATGTTCATGAAGAACGGATTGGTTTCGTTTGCCCCATTAACGCACAACGGAATGAATATCTCCGAATGCTCCAGTTATGTCTATCTAGGTCGGGAAATCAATATGATGAACGACTGCTCCAGAGCTGAGCAGAAGGAAACGAGCGGCTTGGAGAGCTTTCAAGAGCATCGACGATGTAGTGAAGAGAACAAAGAACACCCGACTCCGCGCCCGCCTTTCCGACTCAACGGTTCTTCCTGCCCTAACGTATGCGTCAAAAAGATGCCGTTCTATACGCCAAACTGTCGAAGATAAGGTGGGCCGTGCATGTAATGCGTATGAATGATAATCGATGGACCATAGCTGTTAGTGACTGGATTCCTCGGGATCTCAAACGTACTGCAGGAAGACCACCGACCCGATGGTCAGAGTTCTTTACGAAAAGCCTAGAAGAAAGATATGATGCTCGACCAGTCCCTAAAGCGAGCAGAACCCACTGGGCTACTCTTGCACGCGACAG
>MQTX01000124.1:161882-193333 GCA_009735665.1 Angiostrongylus cantonensis | reverse complement strand
ACAGGTGATACAGGTGATACAGGTGACTCCTAGCCTGGATTCTGCACTTAGGTTTTGAATTCCTAAATTTGAGAGAGCTTGTTGAGACGTGAACCAAGGCTACATAGCACAAAGGGACAGAAGAGAAAAGCCGCTACCCAAAAAAAAGAACATGAGCCATTTAGACACACATGGAATATTATTAAATAAGTAGTGATTTATCTACCCGGACTTAAGGGTTTTGTAATAAAAATCCTCAGTGAGAAATGGTACCAGTGTGATATCTCTTGAAGAGCAAACGGCTTCGATAGAGTACAGCGATGGATTGAAAACTGGTGATGAAACTCTGCAATAGTGTTGAAAACAAAGGGACAAAAAGATAAAACCTTTGGCTTTAATCAATTACTGAGGGAAGCGCCGTGCACTCAACTTTATGTAGGTATATCTGGTATATACAAAGCAGAAAGCTTACCGATCTATTAAATCAGTGTTGATGTGTTCCTGGACAAGTCTGGCAGTAATTAGCCGACCTTGAAGCGATGAAAGCCCAGGTGAACTTGGGGCGCGAGATCGAACTAAAATGTGTATATTGCAAGACATCTCCAAATACTTTGCTATGTCCGTTCGAAAACAAAAGGAAAAGGGGAAAAAGGAGGATATGGAAGACCAGGAGAGAGTTGTCTAGTGAGAACTTGGATGATAAATGGATAGATGTCAGCATGAGCTAGTCAAATCTCATCTCGCAAATGAAGAGCTATAGTAATTTTCTGGTCTAAAAAACAATACTGTTGGCGGAATCCGAATTAGATATGACTTATCAGAACAACATTTCTCACCTTTAATGGGAGGATCACAGTTCTGAATAAATGTTTTCTCAGGCTAACTTCCTCATTTAAAATTTCACTCATGTCACTCTACCGCACTGGGGAAGAAGGTTCGAAGGATATTTCAAAGAGATCGGCTAAATTTTATCACCAATTCGAATGTCAATCAGGAATCGAAAGCGTTATATCGAGAAATTAGGGGTGGCATAATGTCGAGTGAACATGAATGGAATACAGTGGCTCACCTTTCGAAATTGGAAATCTAACTTCTTTTCAAGCACAATTCTAGTCCTTCATCAATTTCTTCCATTCTATCAGGTTATGTTTATCACCAGCCGATATCTTAGTAGAAGAAACACAACGGATAACGAGAATTCTCTCTGACATTTTAAAGATGCGTAGAAAAACAAGGTGTTTTCAGCAGGTTCAACGTTTTTTGTTCATTTTCTTAAACTTTTAAGCTACCTAGAGCCGTTTTCGGGGTTTCCAATTGAGAAATGGCTAAACTAACTACGTAGATGGGGTCCTTTTACGTTCCTAGAATATTCCATGTACGTCGACTGCTGGTTTTTAATTAGAAATCTAGTAGATAGTAGGCGATGTTCGTAAAAGAGTCCGTGGCGGACCAAAATAGCTCAAACAGAAATTTATGTGGCGACTGGAAACCAGTTAAGGGAGAGTGCAATGTCAACATGGCAAGCTGTTAAGACCACCGACAAAACAACATAATGCGAGAGGGTTTGAATAGATGAGTTGTTCGGCAACAACAACTACCACCTACACTCTAGATACCAGTGCTTATTATTTCATGGTGAAATTTTATTCAATCAATGCCGAGGTTAATAGAAAGTGGGAAATTTTTTAAATTTGGAATTTAGAATATAAAAAATTTTAGCTAAGCAATGCTAGGCCCGTTTAGTGAAGTGGGACCTTATGAACATGAATGAGATAATGCGTGTGTTGTGTGAAGTGAGCATGAGATCGATCAAGAGATTCCTTCAGAACAATGCTTCTCCTGAATCGCTGCAAAAAATAAAGACGTGAATTCTCTTGAAACGAAACTTCTAATGTTATCTTAAACAATAGATCATCACAGTAATAGGAATGCTGAATATGTTGGACAAAGTGCATCGGTCTCATATGTGCACATCGCTAGAAAGTGCAGGGCGGGTTATTGGATACCACTTCAAGTAACTATAATCTGAGGAATGCGATACTGCCGAAACGTCAGCTGCTGCTGTATTTCATGTGTTTTTGCATAGGAGTAAGCGTATACTAGCATTTATTATTTATACTCCATTTCGGCACTGGAAGATTTGGACACACTATCCACTCTATGGGCATAGCTCTAAAGCTAGAAAGCTCTCGGCGTCGATCAATCGTAAAAGAGTCCGTGGCGGACCAAAATAGCTCAAACAGAAATTTATGTGGCGACTGGAAACCAGTTAAGGGAGAGTGCAATGTCAACATGGCAAGCTGTTAAGACCACCGACAAAACAACATAATGCGAGAGGGTTTGAATAGATGAGTTGTTCGGCAACAACAACTACCACCTACACTCTAGATACCAGTGCTTATTATTTCATGGTGAAATTTTATTCAATCAATGCCGAGGTTAATAGAAAGTGGGAAATTTTTTAAATTTGGAATTTAGAATATAAAAAATTTTAGCTAAGCAATGCTAGGCCCGTTTAGTGAAGTGGGACCTTATGAACATGAATGAGATAATGCGTGTGTTGTGTGAAGTGAGCATGAGATCGATCAAGAGATTCCTTCAGAACAATGCTTCTCCTGAATCGCTGCAAAAAATAAAGACGTGAATTCTCTTGAAACGAAACTTCTAATGTTATCTTAAACAATAGATCATCACAGTAATAGGAATGCTGAATATGTTGGACAAAGTGCATCGGTCTCATATGTGCACATCGCTAGAAAGTGCAGGGCGGGTTATTGGATACCACTTCAAGTAACTATAATCTGAGGAATGCGATACTGCCGAAACGTCAGCTGCTGCTGTATTGCATGTGTTTTTGCATAGGAGTAAGCGTATACTAGCATTTATTATTTATACTCCATTTCGGCACTGGAAGATCTGGACACACTATCCACTCTATGGGCATAGCTCTAAAGCTAGAAAGCTCTCGGCGTCGATCAATCCCTGAGGGATGCACCATGCATTCTACTTCATTAAGTGTAGCCTTTGCAACGACTCGCGGTGGCCTACCGATGTATCGAGCTAGTGCTGCTATCCTTCCAGACAAGTCTGGTGCCAATTTATCGACCCCGGAGGGACGGAAGGCTTGGTGGGCCATGGGCGCGGGAACGGTTCCACGTGCGTATCGCAGTGGCGCTTCCGACCACTGTGCCACATGCTCTATGGGAATAATTTGGCCTTAGTGAAAAGTAAGGTGAATCATCTTTGAGTATCCTGTGACGGAAAGCTTAAAATAAAGAGCCTCATGCGGGAATTGTAATGCATGCAGAGCATACTGGGCTCTCTGGTAAGCGCCAGGAATGGAAGGAGACTAGTGGTGCCTACTCGAGTTATTCATGAACTCACAGGTGACACAGACGAGTCATTTTAATTTTTAATTTGGTTCATACTTCAATATTTATGGCTCAGTACACTTTGCAAGTTTATGAAATCATTGTGACGACTTGAAGAAATGATAACATTCTTCTCTCAGTGATTGAAAGAGGCATGAAATATCTGGAGAAGGGAAGCCACGGCAACTATTTCGCTGTATTTCCACGCACTATACTATTCACAGTAAACGAAAAGTTACCAGAAATCTATTAATCTCAGCACTGGTCACAATGAACGCGTTTTTCAATTACAAGCATTCCACACTACAAACGGCTCCACTAATACAATTGTTGCTGGAGTGAGTGAAAAAGAGGGAGAGGGAAGCAGAACAAGTGCGGGGTGCGGGTACTACAAATACTATGCGTCGAGGCAAACCAATGCTGAGAGCCGAGTAATCAGTAGATTAGCGGCGCCGGCTCTGACAACCGGCCGGTGCGTAAATTCACATTGATCTGGCGACAAATCGGAGAGTAGTATAAATCTCTGATGATCGGGCGTTATACGCTGCAACTTGAATCCCACAGTTTGTTCTAAGATATAAAGGATGACTTAAACTAATGGAGGATTAATGAAGTTCTTAACGTGGAAGTTACATTTACAACAGCAAAAAATACAGTAACATTTACTATCACAATGGTCTATTTGAATTCTCAAGCACTTTTGTCAAGAGCACAAATATCAACGAAACTGTTCTTTCTATTTCCATTAGGTAAACATTTGAAGAGCGGAGACAATCAATAACACTCGTATCAATGAGGAAATGAAAAGAAGCGATTATTTGCTTAGTTGAGTTGTTGTTGTGCGAAGGGAAAGTAGCAAAATCACGTAGTCGGGTCGGTCCTCTAAGAACCTGTCTTCGGCTCGGTTATATTACAACAATCTGACACGGACAGGCCCATCTCTGGCACTACTGTCACCATCCGAGACATCGCTGAGCGCAGAATGTCCAGAAGCGTCTTCAAAATGAGAACTATTCTACTGCTCATGCGCGGTGGGCAAATGAATAAACACAGAAGAAAGGCGGTAAGCCACAGAACCATCTATTTTAACAAAGGCACTTACTTGAATTGCTTAAGAAGCCGCATCGTTTGAAAAACTGACCACTCGCTTTCACATCTATTACTACAACACTCAAACAGTTAGCGCCGTTCATCATATGTAAATACTCATTCCATAGAGTGTTCCAATCATAATCTACTTGCCATTACTATTGTTACAAATCACCATTATTATTATTATTATTATTATTATTATTGTTATCATTATTAGCATTATTATTATCATTATTATTACTGGTGTCATTACTGGTGTCACTGGCGTTACTGTTGTTATTGCTATAGCTGCCATCATTATGATTACTACTATAGTAATCATAATAATATTATCATTAGTGAAAAACACCTCAAGATTGCTGAGATGTGAGCAAAGCTTGAGAGCTCGGCCGGTCTTCGAACCTGTCTTTCCTTCCTTTCTTGTTGGTCTTAGTGCTGTGTTCTATATTTTGCTTGGGCGGGGGATCATTTTTTCATCCCACTTCCATTTTTGATTTCAGTCCTAATATTTCAAAGAGGCCAACTATTAGGATGACCAATTCTTCAGACTGATGGTGAAAAACTGAAAACGCCCTTGCGAGGTTACGTCAAGAATCCAGCGAAGACCAAATTGCACAATAGGCCAGCCCCGCACACCTGAATTAGCATCAAATTTTTTTGCATGATACTGCTAATTTTTTGTCTTTAAGGCGAAATACTGCTCACGGGTGCTTCGCAGTGAACGGTGCGTTTAGTTTCTCTAGCTTACTCGATGTAGCCGATTTGATGAAGACGACTCTCAAGCGTTTGTGATATAACTTTCGCGTCACAGGATTACGGCTATGGTCGAAACGACGTGTCGAATATAACTGCGTACATATGAGCATACCCTCTCACGCACCTGTGTACATGTACCTTCGCTAAATTACATGAGAAAATAGATGAAAAGAGACACAATACACACAATTGGTTGGCCCGCTTTTGAGCGGGCCTTATAAAACTTCCACTGTTTTCTATCTCTGGCAATCGTCGTCCATTGTGGTTGTTTGCCCGAATATGGTGACATCAGCGATGCCCCTTCCGTATCTCAGAAATCGAGGCCGTCCTTGAGTTCAGATGGTTGTCATTAGCCACGTACAAGTCCAACCATCGGTTAGCTTCTTCCAGGAAGATGCTTACATTCACTTGGAGTGCACAACAGTGTTCTTTTTGCCCATCTATCTTCTGTTCTTCTTCGTAAGCAGGATGAAAGATCACTCAGCGTTATCGAACGCGCAGTCGAAAGGATGATGATAGGAGTATCCCGCTTCATACAAGTAAGGGATGGGATCCGAAGCTCCGATCTGCGTCAACGATCAAAAATCAAAGATGCCGTTCTATGCGCCAAGCAGTCGAAGTTAAAGTGGGCCGGACACGTAATGCGTATGAATGATAACCGATGGACAAGAGCCGTTAGTGACTGAATTCCTCAGTATGTCAAACGCACTGCAGGAAGACCATCGGCTCGATGGTCAAAGTTCTTCACGAAAAGCCTGGAAGAAAGTTATGATGCTCGACGAGTCCCTAAAGCGAGCAGAACCCACTGGGCTACTCTTGCACGCGACAGGGAAAAATGGAGTATTTGCTGGCCCCCGCTCGAGTCACTCGATGATCAACGGGACTACAGGTGATACAGGTGATACGCATGCCCTTCTTGTTCTATTCGAGTAAATTAATTATCCACTACAACGTCTGTGCTTCTTGCGACAATATCGCGCCTTGTAGAACCACTTTTTCTATTGGTATCGTGTGCGGTCGATAAAAAAGTTGCATATATGTGCTGCAGTTCCGATAAGAGTCTGCAAGTGTTCGTATATAGCATGGGTCCACTCCTTGGTCAACGAACACTGATAGGATTGCATTCGCTTCAACGCCGTCAAACGCTTTCTCGTGAACGATTATGTCTAGTACAAGGGACAAATAGGGCGGCTGAGAGAATTTGGCTGAAAATATTTGGGTGGAACGTTTCCGCTATCAATTCCATATCATAGCAAGCTGTAGTGATAGTCCGATCTTGTTCTTCAAGGCAGATAACAGAGCATTATAGGTGCAGAGATCCCAATGGCACTTCTTCAAACTCGATCGTTTTTGAGCTGCTTCCAATAACCTTTTGTACTTGTACAGATGTAAATTCTTCTACAGCTGCCGCGCTATGCGCAAGTAGGGCAACTCCTTAGTGGTAATGGAGATGTGGTCCGAATTTTTTGTTTGAGAAAATGATGCGAGTTCGGTAGAAGTTCCAAGTGTTCCGGCAAGCAGCATGTAGTCTTCGATCAGGTCTCCGTTTATCTGCTAGTCATATCAGTAGAGAATTTGTTGAAAATATCCTTCTCATACACGATTTGTTTAATTCTTCTTGGACGATGATCGGATTTCTTTTCCAGTTTGTGGCTGAATCGAATAATTACATAGAGAATGCGGTGATGAGATCCAGTACAGAAATCAGGTACCTCTGAGGTGTCAAAGAGGCACAATTTTCTGTTCCTGAGAATATGATCGATCTTGTGATGTTTTATTTCAATAATCAGACACGAGGTTGTTATTAGAGAATTTATTGGAATACAACAGCTAACGTTTCGGTGGTTTCGCCTTCTCCAGAGCCGTTTATTTCTTGTAAAGTTAATTGGTGGATAGCAGCCGCACAGAGTACTACATGGGCGAGGACTGTCAGTCGGGGCGAAACTGCCGAAACGTCAGCTATTGTATCCTAATAAATTCTATAATAACAACTTCGTGTCCGCTTACCGAAATAAAACATCGAATTATCAATCAATACCGAGGTTAACAGAAAGTCGGTCTTGGGATCTTGTCATGATTCACGCCGTTAGGAGACTTTCGCATCTGCGATTTTCTCCCTTCTGGAAAAATGAGCTCACGTTGAAGAGACGTGCTGCGAATAAGACTCCTACAAAACAGATTCCACTCAAGACCTCGGTATTGATTGATAATTCGATGTTCTAGTTGTTTTATTTCATTCTTTTATTTCCAAATCCCTACCTGTAATCATTTTTGCTGACCGCTCCTAATCTGGTGGTGAAGCCTCCGACAACAAATTTGTAGAAAGGCTTCGCACTGTGGATCGCTCTCTCCAACTAATTGTGGAAGGTGTCTAGTTCGTTCTAATTAGCGGTAAAAATTGTTGAGTACCAGTTGATGATAAGGGCTTTCTTTTGAGGTGCACGTTGAAGACGAAGAATGGCCTAGCACGGTGAGAGGATTTCGTACTAGTGACTAAACGGAAAAGGATGGGTGAACGACAAAGCAAACGCTTCCCACATATCGTAATGGAAATCTTCCACATGGATGGTATGGATTCCGTCATCAAACTGGCGTATGTCGATCTTCTTGCTTTTTGTCTCACGTGGGGCGAGCAGATGGAACTGGATACGATCATCAGCCTTAAGAAGAGCGTAATTCTTGGCTTCTGAAGAGATTATTCCGGTATTATAGGCGCACAGCAAAAAATATTCTCCAGGGCGTGTGGTGGACGTGCTCGTTTGGTTAGTTTCCAGTGACGTCCTGTGTAACCCGAGATTTGATTGCCTGTAACTATTTTCTCACAGCACGAAATCGTAGACGGCAGCGTCCGGTGTGAGGGGTACTGAGACCGAAATTTTGCTGCTCTAGCCGTTGTGGTTTCTTGGAGTCCCGAGTTCAGCGTGCGTACGTGAAGACTTCCTTAAGACGTCATCAGCGCGCCGCCCTTGTGAATCGTAGGGAGATTTGCCACCAAGAGACCAGATTACGGTATGAGACTCGCACCCGCCACCATGCTCGAACCAGTCAGCCACCATAGGTATCGACTGCGAGGCAAGGAAACGAATGGAAAATGTGCTAGGGTCTGTAGAACTCGTGCACACGGGCTGCCCAAGCAAGCAGGTACTATTACCACTTCTATTAAAATAGCGATAATTAATAACCTTATTGGTCTTATTGAACTGATGACCGTATTATTGCTAGAACGTCGGCTTTATACTCATGGTGTTGACAACCGTACTTAAAATGCGCTCGAATTATATTTCAACGCTTGTTATCGGAAAGTGAACTTCGACTTATGATAAGGCGTCGGTCAATTATCGACTAGGATTGGTTAGGTATGGTCGTGCTCATACTGGACGGAAAAAGGAAACAAAAACAAGTCATGTGATCACCCCAACAGTTTAAGCGGCTAGTAGATGGACGGATGTTAACAAACGTAGACGTAGAATCGTGCTCATACTGGACGGAAAAAGGAAACAAAAACAAGTCATGTGATCACCCCAACAGTTTAAGCGGCTAGTAGATGGGCGGATGTTAACAAACGTAGACTTGTTTGTCAAGAAAAAGCTAAAGTTATCATCGCGCTCTCTACAAGAAAACTACTTCGCCATATTCATTATGGATCTATCCAATACTCAAATGTAGCAGATTTGCCACTATGGCTAACCACTTTTTTGCTGCTGTCAACAAATTGAAATCAGCAGATAGCAAAATCAGGTAGAACATGAAGTGAAAGCACCAGAAAAATTGAATAAAACCCCGTGTAACACCTGAAACTCCGTGAATAATGGGGTTACTAGAACGAGAAAAGATGAGTCAGCATTCCCTGTCTGCGTGCTCAATGTTCTCTGTTCATTCGAGGAGCACCAACAGCATCGAATTTTTGGAGGTCCCTCTAGTTCCTCGAACTCTCTTGATGTAGCCGATTTGCTGAAGACGACTTCGAATCGCTTGTTATATTACTTCTGCGTCCTAGGATTGCGACTATGCCTGAAGCGACATGCCGAAAACAAGTGCTTACATGTAAGCATACCCACTCACGTATCTACGAATTCTCTAAGAGACGAACCACCACCTATGGTCTTTGGACTTGCGCGTTTGTTCGGCTGCCACTTCAACTGTTTGCCTTCATCACCAATGTCGTTGAATGATGGCCAAGTTCAGTTTCCCTAAAATCATAGGATAGCTCTGCTAAAGCGTTTGCGGCTCACTATCACAGACAGCAACGAGCCCTTTGTGGATTAGAAGAAGTTTTACCAAGCAAATGTAGTAACAATCTACTGAGCTTGAAAAGGCTTGCGTGAAATAGAACATGATCAAACCACGAGTGTTAAATCTATAGTCGTTACACTACGATAGATCTGGACATGAAGTGTACAACGCATTGAAATTTAGCAATATGGGAAATTTGTTCTCCAATTTGTTGGAGAGTTCAGTGCCATTTTCAGTCCGTCGGGCTTCGCTTTTACCACTGAAATGTCCGAGTACTTTCGAAGGCAGAAGAAAAACAGACTAGAAAAACATAAGCAGCACACTGCAATCTGATATGATATAGCGTTCGTTCTCATAACAACCTGTAATAGTCGGCCTGCCCGTCTTCAACTACCTAATGAAGCACTGTGTTCTTAGCAACAAATTATAGAGACAGCGCGAAATGTACTGACCTCATACCACAAATACCTAGTTGGTTCGAGTAAACAAGCGAAATGATCGAACATGCTTGGAAATGCCACGCGGAAGCGCTGTGACCAAAACACGTGCTAGATTAGAAATTTCGAAAATGTGCAACTCCGGAATATTCAAAAACTCAGAGAAAGCTTTGACATTGGAATTGATTTTACTAGGAAGTCCTCTATGAAACGCGGTGACTTCGTGTTCAATCTCTCTACAATTTTGTCACGAAGAAAGGAGGACGAAGAACAACTTTCTTTTCAAATTTTTCGTTGCTGCATTAATTCACTTATCATTAGGTGGCTTTAGCCTTTCGACGACTCCTTATTTGACACTTAGTAGTTTGTCAAATTCAATCTCTGTTGGTTAGTCAGTTTGCTGAACTTCACCTCTTGAACAGTCGATCATACCATGTAGATCCAAGAATTGGTCACAACTCATGCAGGTCACCCCTACCCTTAATAACTGAACTCCCAGCCACGTCTCTTTTATTTCCTCCCTATAATACGACGATTTCAAACGTTTTGTTATCTTCCATAATTTTTAGAACGTTTCCGCTTCTCGTGCTTAATGGAAAACTTGTTTCCTGGTCGCTCTCGCAACACACGTTCAATATATTTTCCTACCTTTCACACCTTTTGTATCTACGCATATTCCACCTCATCTACTCACTGACTCATTTTGGTGATTAGAATCGAACTTCACCTCCGATCGAATGATGATCGGAAGTGACTAGTAAATGGTAAATCGAAAAATGGGGAGAAAGTAATGCCTAGTTTAACAGCGTGATTCAAGTAAATAATGGTGGATAGGATCCTTGGATTTTTCATAATATTAGGTATGGAAGGCGCTTAAAGCGAGGTGGTTTGAGGTAGCGCACTGGATCGACAATTTACTGCTTTCTAGATTAATAGATAAGAGCTTGATAATATGATTGTTACAAATAATATGGCAATATAAAATGGTACAATGATATAATTTCCCTCATAGAGGGATTTCTTGACGATTAATCGCGAGGCAACGTAGCGCTACTCAAGGCTGTGGATGAGGAAGGAGGAGTTGATCGTGGACTAGACCAAAAGCTTGCTTTCCTGAGACGCAGTGGAGCCAAGGGACGTGCTCTCTGTTTCTGCTGCAACGATCTGGCAAATACTTCTGTGTCTGCGTTGCTATATTTATGCGTGCGTGCTTGGGTGCGTTCTTGTTTATGCCGATACCTTTCTATGACTCAACTCGGTCAAAAGCTTGCAACAATTCAAATAACAGGAATTATATGAGAGACGGTTAGGAGTGGCCTCTAAGAAATACTCTTCATTTTTCAACCTTGGGGGGGGGACATCAAACTACCCGTGAGTTAACCCAAAATTCACGCTCAAAACACGCTAGGTTATACATGTGTATCAAACACTAAACACAGCAAAATAATTTAGGCATCATGATTTCGACCCTGAGTCTCCGATACGGCATTGTTGCGTAGGGCAAGTACGCAGGAACTGCGAAAATCTCGGGGCTATTCCAGCCTGCCTAATTCTTAAAGGACTAAGAGGAGGATCCGTACGTATAACACACGAACACTTGCATCTGAGTCCTCGATACAAGATTTGATCATGCAGGCAGGAATGATAAGGTAAGATGTCGGAGTGGCTAAGATGACAAAAGGTCGCCCATTCAATGCCGTGTATTGTACCGGGTAAGAACTGTTCCTCGGAACGTGAAACAATAGAGGAGCTGGTGCCGTCGACGTTCTCGTCAACACGAGTTTGGCCATGAACATCGATTCATTCCAATAAGAAACAGTCGGAATCGGATGTTCACGATGAAGAGATGTGGATCAACAGCGGCTTTGGCAATCTTTGTCGTCTACGCACCGAAATAAAGCTATGACGAAGACGAAGTTGGAGCTTTCTATACTGACTTGGAGAAGTTCTAAAGAGAAGGCCATTCTTTAAGGTCATAATTGAAGATTTTAACGCTAAGATTAGACCCAGAATAGCATCTGAAGAACGTCATCTTGGGAACCCCCGGCTTAGAATCGAACGAGCAGTGTGATCGGTTGTCTGAGCTTACCGCGACGACTGAGACCATTCATGATAACTCGCAATTTCAGAAGCTTCACTGTCAACGTTGGGCATCGGAGTCGCCCAGTGGACAGTACCATAACGAAATGTAGATAGTAAATCGTAGTAAATAGAAAGTTCTGTCTAACCGATGTCGCTGTTGCCCCAAAATTCTACACGGGAACAGACCACCATCTCCTTCGTGCATGATAACATTTCTCGACAAAAGCAGAAAAAGCCACTAAATTCAAAAAATGAAGAGCTAAAATCACCAAAAACTGGGACTTATTCAACACGCTTTCGAATTGTCGAGCTTACCCGAAGTTGATAAAGATATTGATTTCGAGTAACGCTTCGACGTCTTCGTCTTCATCAGAGCCGATACTCTTAGTCGGTGATCCACAGTCGTTCGTAATCTCGATGTGGCATCTTCGTTGTCGCACCGAGACGGATCCTTTTCACTGAATACCTCACAGATGAGGTATGTCCACCTGGCAGTGCTCTTTTATACATGCCAGCTGCCGTCGATATGACTATCCATTGATAATAGTTTGTTTTCAACGGATTATCTACCCTGTAGTCGGTATTATGTTAGCTATCACAGTGATAGCAAAACAATGTTATTTATGACGTTCGTTTTGAAAATCGTCCTGTATAAAAGAGTACTGCCAGGTGAGCATGCCTCATTCGTGCAATGTTCACTGAAGAAGATCTCGTCTCGGTACGACTACAAAGGCGTCATATCGAGCATATCGAGATTATGAACAACTGTTGACCACCGACTCAGATCTGATGAAGAAGAAGACGTCGAAAAGATAGTCGACATAATATCTTTATAAACCTCGCGTAAGCTTAACAATTCAAAAACATGTTAATTATTTTACTATCGAGGTTTAAAAACGGTCGGTTTGAAAATTGGGACTTATTCAGTTCATTAGTTGGCTGTTGGGAAGATGCCGTTGTCAACAACATCGACGAGGAATGCGATCGACTCATTCAACATCTTCACATTAGCGCCGTAAAAGCTGGGAGTACGAAGGCCACCAGGAGGGGTCTGTCTACAGAAACACTTGAGCTGATACGACAACGTTGAATTGAACGAACCACAGGCAACTGCCACCGACCTAGCAGAATACTGCAGGATGCCTATAAGAAGATCTCAAAAACAGAAAAGCAGAAGTTATGGTAGAACCTGCAAAGGCTGAGAAAAGCATTTACCAAACCAGTCAAAACTTCGTCGACTACAAGTCCACGATTCTTTAACTACGATGTCCTAACGAAACAATAACAGATTCCAGATAGCCTGTGAAGAAAACCATTCGTGACTACTAATTGGCTCTCCTCAATAACCACTTCATCCTGCTTTCATATAAAATAAAGAGCACGGATATAACGTCCCATCGGTTCTCGCTTCCCAAATCCGACATGATTTTTCGTTGAAGAAGAATCGAACAAAGCTTAGTTCAGACAGAATAACATCTGAACACCTGAAGAAGAAGATTCTTCCGCTGGTCCTCATCAACACACTGGCTTGGTTTTTCACACCTTGGCTGTCGGAATGCAATGTTTCTATCCAATCCAAAACCAAGAAGACAGTACTATTGTTCAAGAAGGGTGACCTCTACAATGGCGACAACTATCACCTAATCTGTTTGTTGTCTCTCGTCCATAAACTCTTCGCTCGAGTCATCCTAAACAGAACTGACAAAGCATTGGAAGAAGGTCAGTCACATGAAAAAGCAGGATTTGGGAAAGCTCCCAGTAGAGTGGACCAAATTCACACGATAACAAGATTTATTCAAGTATAATAAGTAGGAGTGGGAAGAGTACGAGCGACGGCTCTGCCTCACTTTCATCGATGTAGAGAAACTTCCACTCAGCTACAACTATATTAACATCGACTTCAAAAGAGGCGTTAGGCAAGGCGATACCATCTCGCCAAAATTATTTACCGCCACTCCCGAGAAGGTTGTGCGAGGATTGGTATGAGATAACATGGAAAATCGATGGTCGACAACTGCACCATCTTTACCTCGCTGATCACACCATTCTTAAAACACCAAACATTAGCCAGGCGGAACTGATACTTGGCGGTCTTGATAAAGCCTGTGGAAAGAGCCTGTGTCGACTAAATCTCACAAAAGCGATGTTCATGAGGAACCGACTGGCTTCGCATGCATCATTCACGCTCAATGGAATGAATATCTCCGAATGCTCCAGTTAGTCAGCTGCAGAGTTAAGCAGGAGGAAGACAGCAGCATGCAGATTTTTCAACAGCATCGAGGATGTAGCGAAGAAATAAAGAACATGTGACTCCATGCACGCCTTTTCGACCCAACAATTCTTCCTGCTTTAACGTATGCTCGAAAACGTGGTCTCGCGTAAAAAGGATGAAAGGTAGGTCACTCAGCATTATAGCATGCGCAATTGAAAGCACAATGCTTGAAGTACCACATATCACGCAAGTGAGAGGGGGAATTCGATGCTCCGACCTAAGTCAACGATCAAAAGTCGGAGGCGCTATTCTATACACCAAATTCTTGAAGGTAAACTGGCCAGGCCACGTAATGCGTATGAACGACATCCGATGGACAAGAGCAGTTAGTGAGTGGATTCATCGAGATGTCAAAAGTACCGCAGAAAGACCACCGACCCGATGACCAGAGGTCTTCACTAAAACCTTAGAAGCGAAATGTGATGCTCAATGAGTCCGTACAGCGAGTGGAGCACACTGGGCTCTTCTTCCATGCGACAAGAAGAAATGGAAGGTTTACTGGCGCCCGCTCATGTCATTTGACGATCAACAGGGCGAAAGGTGGTGCAGGAGGATGACATAATATTGTAACAGTAACGTTAAAAAAGATAAAGAATAAAGCTCTCGGCGTTGATCAATCCTTGAGGGATGCGCCATGCATTCGGTTTCATTAAGCACCGTTGGAGGTGACTGAATGCATACCTGGCCTTTACAATGACTCGCGTGGCCTGCAGATGTATCGAGCCAGTGCTGCTATTCTCTCAGACAAGTCTGGTACCAATTTGCCGATCCCGTAGGGATGGAAAGCTTGATAGACCATGGGTGGGGGATTGTCTCCACGTGCGTGTCGCGGTGGCGCCTCCAACCACTGTGCGACACGCGCCCTTACAATAACGTTATAATAAAAACATAATCATGTGATACTATATCACAATCAAAGCCTCGTGTCTGATGATCAGTAAAACAGTAATTTATGAATCAATGCTGAGATAAATAGAAAATCTGTCCTGGGAATTTGTACACACTAGGTCGATCTCTGGTTGAGCCTCGGGTCGCAGTCTTATCATGCCTATCTTCGAGATTCACATAGGAATATCAAACTTGTTTAGGAGGATAGGAGCACCAATTTGACACATCATTACGTACTGAAAATCGTTTTATAGACCAGATGTGCATTCAATCACCTCTACGATTCTCAATGAAATCTAATGCATGACACATTTCTTAGGGGCCTATCAACGCCGAACATTTTACATTCTTCATTCTTTTTACATCATTTTACATTCTGTTCAGTCAGGTGTTAAGCTGCAAGTTGTGCTTGAATGCACAAAGCCAACATATTTTTTGAATTATTTGTGACTGATATTTAGGGTGTTTTTGCAGAAAAGAGGTAAAGACACGAACGCTAGACAACGGTAGTACCGTGAATAGCGCCAACTGTTGTTGAGATGAAAAAATTCACCAACTGGTACTCTCAGATGGAAATTGTTAGACTACCACGGTTGAGGAATTATTTGAGTACTCGATCACTATTCTTATACTAAGCATAAAGTTATTCCAACAGATAGATTTGAAAATTTACTGGACTGCCTGCATTTTGCAGAGAATGAAAGAAGCAATGAAGAGAGGCTGTATGGCGTGGAGATAGATTGATGTAGACGAGGATCTTCGTGTGCTACATCTGCTACGTGGTTTTACAGATCTATAAATTGTCGCGATACAATCACCTCAGACTTGGGGAATTAAGCCTTTATGTTTAAACAATGCTAAGAAAAAAAAATGACCGCATAGTAGGACTAGCAAATGTAGCTATGTATAAACAATGTATTTCATTTTTTAAATTAATTGACCCAATACTACGTGTTCCACGTTGTGACTATCCCACTTCTTGCATTCTGCTCGCTTCTTCGCACCCACCATCCATGAAGGAAGGTCTTCGAACTTTTTTGCCCGTGGCTTCCGTTGCTGCTTGAGGAATTTTTCGGCTTCTCACGAATGTCGTTTAACGCTGTTTAAATCGATTCTCCCTGGAGATCTGGGATAGCCGTGTTAGAGCGCACCCATCTGAATTAGGAGGAAGTGAACTTGTTCCAAACGAGTCTGGTGCTAATTTTCTGATCCCGTAGATATAAGAATCTTGGTGAGTCACGGGCAGGATGGAGTCAGTATCTTCCTATGTGCACCAGGCAGTGAAATTGCTGCAGAGGTCATAGAAAAAATCATAAAACGTTTTGAGAAGAGATTAGAGGTCATAGTGGAATCTTTCAATTAAAAATAGTGCATGGTTGAAAAAATGCGTGATGAAAGAGACAATAGGAAACATATTTAAACCAAAATAGTACATATTTAAGCTAATGAATACTGCCCACTCTGCCACTCCATACTTCTGCATTGAAACAAACGCGTATAATCGTGAGTGCTCAAAGTGACGACGGTATTCAATCGGTATGCCAAGTGGTTGTTGAGCAATCCATATGTATGGAAATGAAACCGACTCGAAAAATCGTCTTGCTCTTGAGATGCAAATCCTTAGGTAGCGACGAAACCTGATGTGAGACGAAGTTTTTTCCCGATCCCCTGCATATTCCGTGTTCAGCAGGCACTCGCTCTTGTGTAAAGGCAATTGAGTTGACGCTTTGAAACATAAAGAAATGTTAAAAAAACCGACTCGAAAAATCGTCTTGCTCTTGAGATGCAAATCCTTAGGTAGCGACGAAACCTGATGTGAGACCAAGTTTTTTTTCCGATCTCCTGCATATTCCGTGTTCAGCAGGCACTCGCTCTTGTGTAAAGACAATTGAGTTGACGCTTTGAAACATAAAGAAATGTTAAAAGGTATAGACCACAGAAAACTTTTAATATCACACATCTTTAAAATGCATCTTTTCCAATTTGGTTCGTATTTTTGAAACATCAATTACGAATTTTAGCAAAACATATACATATGACCTGAGATAAGAGGCATAGAACCTTGCACTCTAACATAAAGATCAGCTTGCATTACCTTAAGGACAAAAGGAATTCACGCAGAGTCAATTCTCCGTGACGAACACTACTCAACGCGAGAATGGGTGTGGAGCTGTGGACGAAGAGCCGCGGTGCGAAACACCCACAATCATATAAATAGTTGACGTTTAAGGTTGATATATTTATCTACCTATATTATCAGTCCTCACGATTTCCACGACTACCAGCGATCCCTTCGTTCGTCTCGTTATTTTTTGTTCATGAAACTCTCCAGATTCACTTCTAGATTCAGCTGTTATTTAAGCATTTTACAGTCTTCATGAATGTGGTGGATTTTTAGACAAGTTAATCACCTTGAAAAAATGGGATGGTCTTGCTGGAGCGCTCCTGTCTCCATCATACAAGACCTCCAAAAATTCGCCGACCTCAGAGAAATTGGGGTTTCGTGGGGGAGACTGGACCTGGTTTATCCTGTGCACGTTCCAGCCCGCAACCACATGGTTGTTCCAAACAGATACAATGGCTGTGTTAACTGCTCATAGCAGTTGGATAATTCGTGCACTTGATAAATCAAAATTTTAGTAAACTTATGGAGGTATTGTTCCTATCACAAACAAACACGGTGGCTGTGAAAATTTTATTCGGATTAAAAATACACTACAGAACGAGGTTCCCAATATCACCTTAAATGCAAACCTTTCATCTACCAATAAGCGCTCCTCCTAAAATGTCGCTTAAGTCTCAATTTTTAATTGGCTTAAAAATTAGATCTTCAGAAAAAAGTGTGTGGAAAATTTAGACTTCAGAAATTCCCAACGTCATGGCTCTAAATTTATGGAACACGACAGTCTGGACCTCGTAAGCAAGGATCTGCAAATCCTTCGTCTTTATTTCAATCAATATAGACTACTACGAATTGATCCATGCTTCCGTAAGCCTAGAACGACAATTTCTTTCCGGGACATAAGCATGAAAGTCCATGTCCATGGAGAGCTGTGCGAAAAATCCAGTAAAAACTAAACATGGGCCAGGTAATTTTTATCCAATGCACATATAGAGACACCACGATTTCATACCCGCAGTGAGATTTACATATCGAGAACAACGGCCGGAAACCTATGGTTACCGGTGTCACACAAAAATACAACTTCAAAGACGAGATAGAGAGAGCAGACATATTAAGCAAAAACGATGAACTGACCAGACTTCCAAAGTTAAAACATTGGGTGCAAAAACAAGAAAAAACTTTCATACCCATACGCTGAAAAGGTGTGGCAACGATGTTCACCGCCGAGGTCATTGAACTAAAAAGCAAGAGCAGGTGACTCTAGAATTCTATTAAAAATGTGGACACTTGCAAACAGAGTCAATCGAGTATAATACAATGTGAAAACCGGAGATTATTCCAAGTTGGAAAATTATCGATTTCTCTGGTAGCTAGTTGTAACAAGAACGTTATCAATGAAAACACTAAAAAGACTTCTTCACAGTTCTAATTGATGGATACGCAAAGAATCGCCGACTGCTAATACTAGAGCTGAGCTTCCGGCTCGACCGCACCAGGATGACGAGTACACTACCCGTGGGAAGTCTGTCCGATCGTCCACTGGGCGAGGACAAGGAACTGCACATAGTTGCTGACCTGACGACAGCGACCATCCACGTGTACAACCGTCACTGCCAACTGAAGAAGAGAATCTTCACACATAGTGCGTAATAGAATTCGGACAAAAACAGCTTAGGTACTTCCATTCTAGCTGCGACTATAGCAGCTACAAACTGTTGGGTAGATCTCAAAGTTATGTAACCCCAGCAGAATAAAAAGCTGTGGATAAAATATTCCCTAGAACAAATCTTCAAAAAAGGAGCTCAACAAGTACGAACACCAAGGTCCCCAGAGTAATTATGTTAAGTGGAGTTCTCATTATCAGTAGTCTTGTTCTAGTAATTCTACAAAGAATTGCCGCTGAACTTATGAAGACGAATAAAAGTCCTAGTAAATTTCAACGACAAAAAGTGATGTCTAAAAAGTAACTCTAGATACTGGAGGTGTACAACAACTATGATGCGAAGTTACTGATTTAATGACGGAGGTATCATAGAAAAACATACGTGGGAAAGAAAAAACCGGACGCCGTAAGTGAGAATGAGAGAAACTAAAGAATTGGAAGGAATGAGAAAATGTCTCGATAATTTCAAGAAAAAGTCGTAGATGAAGCAAAAAATAGACCATATAGAACTACTAAATTGTATATTCTAATTACCCATATCGCTAATGACCACAAATTTGATACCGAACATCCACCTTTTGGGTGTTTCTAAGAGACGGCATAAATTTCTTGAGAATAACGGTTTTCCACGAAAAATATTTTTGAAAAATATACGAAAGATATCGCCGAGACCTAAAAAAAGAAAACGATCTTGAGAAAACCAGCCTGCAAAGACGAAGTTCTCCTGAGAATCGACAATGCAAGGTAGGCGAAAATGGGTGTTACGATGACCACTGAAGGACATAAGTTCCCGACTCATTTGCCGTGAATCGTACATTTTCAACTGAATTTAACTCTCATGACAAATAGGAACAGAAAATCTATCTCGCATTTTATCACGTGCTTCTCTTAGCCATAACTCACCTCTCCTCTAAAGTTCTCTATCATTATACATTGAGGGTACGACATACGCAGTTGTTTAATCCAACCACTTGAGCGAGAACCTAAATAACCGATGCATTAGTGGTAAAATCCCCAATATATCAAAGATACGAAAGCAATATCTTTCTTTCCATCACTTTAAATTCCATACAGATACACTTCTAAGCTATTCTTTACCACATAATGAAAGTTATACGTAAATCGTCGTTTCTAGTTCTACGAAGTATGAAGTGAACGACTATACGTGAGTGATGGTAATAAATTATTACCCTTCAATGTGCCAATTACATGATGACTTTTCATACGAAGATCTGATAGAATGACATCACTATCCCTCAAACCCATAAATATCACATCGCCATTCTGAAAATCGGAAACGAATAACTTTCACGAAAGGTGATGGGGAGACTTCTATGACTGAAACTAGGTTCCAAAGACGCTATCAATTGAAGAAATAAGTAGGTGACTATAGTTTCAAACTTAAGCAAAAAAAAATGAAGGCAGAGGATGGAGCACAACGGCTTAGAACTGTAAATTGTAGCAATATCGAAATTTAAAGTAAACTCTACGAAAATTATCGACTTTGTTGACGTTCATATCCGGAATTATTAGCATAGTTATGACGTCCGAACGGAAGACTTCACAGAATACATAAATAAAAAACTAAGGCCATAAATATTGTTCGTTCAATATAATACATTTCGTCAAAAATATTTAATCAAGAAGGACTGCATGTATTCGTGGTACCTGCGTAATTTGCACTGCGATGAATGGAACACAAAACACTGAGAAGCTTATAGGACAACTAACGGATGAGAAATGCTGACTGATCACATTTCGACGCCGACTTGATATCATGAACGATTTCTCCGTGATCACATCCATAATCTTGGCAGCCTCTTCCATACCTGGTGGATACATATTTAGAAACAAAAGATAATTGTTACAAGACTGAACAAACCTAGGGCTATGCGCGTCTTATTAGAATTCCACGCACAACTATAAATAGCCGAGGACTCAACCGACCATCGAATATTATAGATGGGTGAGTCCCGCACCTCAAAGTCATCGCCGTCGAGGCATAATGCAGGTAATGGTTGCAGAACGACCTTGCACATAGATGATATGCCTGTTCCTGTCAATCTAAACAAAAAACACACCTCCATACCTAAAACAAGTACTATCAGCAGAAAGAATAGCAGAAATGATGTCTAGGACTATTAGGGATTTGCCAGAAATCAGCACCTCTAAGAAGAAATCTATTCGGTAGCACATTGCCTAACATACGGTCTACCCTTCAACAACCAAAACAACTTTTCATTAAAACCACCAACGTCCTTATGCTACAAGCATAAACAAGTAGGTATGTTACTAACCGAGACAATTGGAAAAAGCATGCAGAAAGAACAACTGCCACTGAAGATGGAATTTCTCTACGCTGCTTCTCTTCTGTGACTTTTCTAATAAACGTAAAAAAATGCACAGGTTGAAGTCTAATAGAATGATAGAACAAATGAATATAAACAGTGTAACTGTGACTACAATTCCACCTTACATTAAAACGAAATCGATCGAACATACAACACAATATACAAACAAACCTGGATTCTGCTGTAACGTAGAGAACACAAGTGACATCTGAATCCACGGGTGCAACCGTCATATCCACCAAAACTGGCTGAGAAATATCGACAGATTCACCGTCCAGGAGAAACTCCAGCCCTGAACAACAGTCTCTCCCAAAACAACAGAAAACCTTAAAGAAACGCCGATAGAGAAAAGTTTCCTTTCTAAGAAGTCCAAACCGCCTGATTGCTAGATTGGAAAATCTACCAGTTTCCTCTAATTATACTTACATCCAGCTTATCACTAAACGTTATAAAGCCGCAGCACCGAAACATTAGCCTGATTAGAGCCTTCGCCTATTTGTAATACACAACGCTCGAAGTTGGCTTCACGATAACTATCGATGATTTTCTGATAACCAAAAAATTTGAGAAATTCATGGCTCGAAAGATTTGTAAACAAACTTTTCCCTATTATTCATGAAACTTACATATCAGCAAAAGAAATCCAAGTGTTCAACGATTAAATCCAACTTTTTTAACCACTTCGATGTTCGAAATAGCTTCTATAACACAAGAAAAAGTAGGAATGCTTTTTCTTCCAGAAGTTCATGCTTGCCGAGTAAGAAAAGGTCTACCACGTTTACAGGAAACTACAGATCCCAACGATTTTTATATCAATCGATAAAGTCCCTTATGCGCTGAAAGATCATTACTATGACTTTACAGGAGGAATTATTTCTAATCACTGCAACCAATGCAAATCGGACGTATACCTAAGCTAATAGACCTGGACACAAACTATACGAGATTTTAATATAAAAGTCAAGATTTACTGGAAGTTATTCTGACTTTAGAAGAGCTTACCCAATGTGTTGTGAGGCGGCCCACCACTCACACAGCTACAGATCTGATCAAACTTCACAGCGGCTTTTCTAGAATAGAATGATTACAACTAAGCGAAGGCGAAAATTTAACTACAACTTATCACTAACTCCGCAGCATTATCGTCCAACTTCGCTTTCAAGCATGCAAGCTTAGCACCTATTCTGCTATTTCTCGAACCATCTCCAATAGCCCAGCAACCAAGCATTCGTTCATCTTCGTTCCCTACGAGCTCCAGAAATTGACATCCTTTCACATGTTCACCGGACGAACCCAGATAAGTCTAAATAAGAAAGGCGAAATTCAAAACTGATTTCAAAAGAGTTTTCATCAAACGAAATACGGTTAACTTGCAGCTCAAACCTGATGTACAGGATTAATGCAATATGAACACTCATTTCGAATTTTACTTGGATAATTCGATGGCCCATCCTCATTGATTGTGTGGGCCCCAGCATAGTCTCCACTTTTCCAAAGTTTTCCTGGTTTAGCAACAGTGGTTCACTGAAATCCCGTGGTCAACCTGCCCAATGTCTGCTCCAGGTCGTCACCACCACAGGCAGTCGTCGCCCTTATGGATTGGATGGAGGTCTGCCACCATGCGAGTAGTTTGTTATCAAGACCGTACGGATCCTGGCATTGGTTCACTCTCAGTTGGGCTTCCTGATAGGAACGCCGAAGTTTCCCAAATAGGGAGACCACGCTGGGGAATGAATCTTCACACTGTACATTGCAGCCCGACACCCAAGAACACCTTCCAACCAAGATGACGCGGCAAACTGTTAGAAGCATTTCGAATTTTACAATGAAGAACCGCCTACAGCTCGGTAAATCGAATTTCAAACGCTATAAGTTTCAAACCATTAAAATACTAACCTCTTGAATAGCGTTCGGAGTGTAACCGACCCGTAGAAGACGACTTTCGTACACATTTCGCACGACTTGATTAAAACTTCTGGTCCCCAACGATCGATCTAGGAAAAGCAGCAGACATGTAAGTGTTTTAACACTCAACTCCACAAGTATCGACATAAGCGCACCGAAAATGCTTGTTACAGTGGGGATAATCGACAGGTTCGAGGTAAAGGCATACTTAACATGAGGAGGACCTCTTGCAATCTGGTCAGATCTTTCTTTTTCTCGCTTGATTCTCGCAATATCCCCCTGTGTGAAGTTGTCAATCTAAAATGAAAATGAAAATGCTATCAAACTGCGTTAAACAATCACATTTTTCTAAGACAGACTTTCAATTAGCCTTGGCACTGCACAATAGTTCACCGGTTTTCTTGAAAAGGAAACATGGGGTTGGTCTTATACAGTTTATTAATACAGAATAACTAATGTTTCGGCCGTTTCTTCTTCTTCATTTAGATTCAAGAGGTCTTTAAAAGATAAAAAAAATAGATAAAACTAAAGAAGGAAATCCGAAGATGAAAAAATGAATCGCAGTGAGAGTGTCTTGTGATTACGCGGGACCTTACGCCATACGTCAGGCGGATTCTATGACCTGCGCCATGCACATTCCTCGTCCATGTTAGACTCTGTGGGGCTACTCTCCATCAATTAACTGGAATGCTTACAACGAAAAAGCAGTGGGTGTTTACAGAAAGCTGTTTACTATGCGAATGCATATTTATGTGTTAAGTTTATCAGCTCAGGTTACGAAAGTGTTTGACTCAGTAGACTGTGCGTCAAATTGACCTTTCAAGGTTCTGAAGAAGGCGGAACAGCCGAAACGTCAGCTATTGTGTGCTAATAAGTGCTATAATACCAACCTCCCATTTGTTCATTAGAGAAAAATAGTGAATTCATATTTTATTACTGTGGCACAGATTTATTTTAAAAAAAATACTGTCAAGACATGGCCAGTTCAACTTGTTTGAAAGTATCGGATTTTACACACTTGGTTTCACGTGCACATTTGCCTCTGTGATACAGGTTTGAGGTATAAAACAACTTTAGCCTACGCTGCTTCTGTGAATCAGATATATTCCAGAGCCGTATGGGCTCGTGTAGCGCAGTGGTTCGAGGTGGCCTGTAACACACATTGATTTGATTCCGAGCCCCAGGCTCACCAAGTCTTTCATTCCTCCAGGGTTAGAAAATAGGTACCAAACCTATCTGAGAGGACGGCATCACTGGCACGATACATTGGTAGGCCACCGGGAGTCACTGGTAAGGCCATACGTGCATTCACTGACTACTGATGCTTAATGAAGTCGAATGCATGGCACATCCCTCAGGGATTGATCAACGCAGAAAGCTTTATCCTTTTATCATAAGAGATAGTGATGACATTCGCATTTTGTGCTGCTACCTCTCGAAAAAAAAATGGTAAGGGCAGTTGTAGCATAAAAGCCAGAGATACGTTGCAATACACATGTGGTCGTTGGTTCGACTTCCTGCCCCAAATCCATCAAACCCTCCCCTACTCCGGGATCGGAAAATTGGCACTAAACTTGTCTGCGGGGACAACAGCACTAACTACAAACATCGGTAGGCTCCTGCAGGTCATTGTGTAGGCCAGATATAAGCTGAACTACTTCTAACGATTCTTAATGAAGTCGAATGCATGGCGCTCACTTAGGGATTGTTCACTACCAAGAGATTTATCCTTTTTATCCGTTGCAAATCACAGGGGAATGATAACTACAACTTGAAATGAAATGATGACACTAATCAGAACGCAAGTGTCGACCCAATACACGTAATGTCCGATTTTAAAAGCATTATTTTAGCTTGGTAACGAGATTTCTTGACAAATACAACTAGGGCCTTCAAGAAAGATTTGTATTAAACATGCCAATAAAACACAACACAAACTACTAAGATAAGCGCTAGTGAGACCCATCATCCATCACCCGCTCTCCGTTACAACCATAAAAGTTGACCAGCAAGAATTTTGTTGATATAAAAGTTTTCTTATCATATTGAACAAATTAACGATTGGTTGTAGCATGAGAACATGAAAACTAAAAAAACTCCAATTAAGAACCAAAGTAGTAAAAAGTGTTACTAGTGAATGCTTAACAAAACACAGGAAACATACCCCACTATGATCAGCAGCAATCCTAAAGTGTTTCCTAGTCACAGGATTAAAGACAAAACCTGGGTAGCAAGGCACATTGTCCTCCAATGGATCTTGTTCCTCTATCGCTGTAAATGTACAGTACAGCAACTACTACGAAATTCAGCCATTACAACGATAAATTCAGAGGAAAATACTAACTGTGCATCTCTGCGAGATGTCTAGTCCGTCTCCCACTTCTTCCACGATGTCTTGTCTCTCTTGCATTGTTTGAATAGTTCTGTCGGCGATTATTACGGTTCTGATGACCCTAAACTGATCATATGTGGACATAAATACTGTTTCTTTTATGCAGAGTGGAAACAAATGTCGAAATAAAGCCGTAATCACTAAGTTTTACCCTCGCCTTTCACATAGAATAGGCTCAAACTTGTTCCACCCCAGCAAAGAAGGTATCTAAATTCTAACATGCCTTTTGACAAGTTCACTTTACAATTCTTCCTCTTTCCAACCAAGCTTTCTCTTTAGAGACTTAAATATTTGCATATGTACATACATGCACATATAGTTGGATACTTGGATGGCCCGTCTTCACTGGCTGTGCAGATCCCAGCTTAATTCCCATTTTCTCGGAGTTTTGCTGGTTTAGCCATTGTGGTTCCCGAAGTCCCAACCGAGGTCACCCTGGTCAAAGTCTGCCCTAGGTCGCCACCACGACAAGAAGTCGCCGCCTTTATAAAACAGAGGTAGATTTGCCACCATGCAACTAGTTTGATACCAGGACGGTGCTGGATCCCGTTACTGGTACTGGTTAGCTCTTAGCTGGGCTTCTTGATGCAAATGCCGGACTCCTTCTCGGCATGGCAGGTCCTGCTGGCCATGAATACCTCCGCTGCATATCGCAGCCCGACGCCTAGGAACACCTCCCAGCTACGATGAGGCGGTAAACCGTTGGGAGAATACACACATATATACAATATATGTATACATGTATATGTAGTACATGTATATACGATTGGTCAATATTAAAAACGAAAACTAAACCTGGTTAGCTCCAGACATCTGAAAAGCTGTTGCGTTAACATGCACTGGTGAGTTATATCGACAAACGTAGCGTCGGCGACCACGACAACCTGCATCAAGTCTATAAAGATTCTAAATTCAACAAATCTTGAAACACGTTTCAAAGATACCATGACCACAGAGATCCGAAGTGTTAGGGGCTCCTGATAGGGCTTCTGATGAACCTGAGCTAGCGCGCCGACCAGAGTTATTCCGTGAACGCGGCAGATCCTCTCGAGACGTTGAAGCGCACAGTCCTGCAGCACGTCCAGCACTACTCATCCAACAGTGCTGTGGTGTTCGACAATGCACTGTCACGTCGGCCGGCCTCGTACTGATCCTGAAACATGCAATCGTTTCAATCACTCTCCACAGTGCAAAATTGATAACCGTTTAGATGAAACAGCGAAGGACAAATGGGCGTATGGATGAAGACTGACGAGGTCAGCTACAAGTGTACTGAACATGAAATGGATGACGGTAAATCGGTAATGGCAGCTGCACTAGGCCAGCATCAAAAATCATCCACAGAGTTCCCCTGTCAAGTAGCCTTTCATCCAGAAAATAATTGGTGAAGTTTCATCAGGAAGACTTCAGAAGAGGAACCGCAGTGAAAGTGACGCATCGTATCAATGCCATTTGCAACTCAGAGCCGCTATAGCAAAACACCACTACTTCAGAAATATCGAGTTAGGTCAATGAAGAATCCTCTAAACATCAAAAATTCACGAAGAAAATAATAAGAGCACCGCAGCTCGGAGACCAGCCACCACGCTATCAGAACGACCGGAAGGGAAACGTGTAGGAATGAATGGCCTCGAAGACCACATAACTATGTGACGTCCGAACGGAGGCCAATAATATATCTTGGTAACTGGTACCGTCAGGTGATGTCCCGCTGCCACCGCTCGATGCAGTGTCACTGGAGCGTGACTGCTACAGCCCTTGAGCCACGGCACCTCTTAGAATAGCTAGACGGCCCATCTTCACTCGTTGTGCAGGCCCCAGCAAAATCTCCATTTTTCGGAGTTTCGATAGTTTAGCAACTGTGTTTCCGTAGAGTACTGAGGTTAGGCTGACCAAAGTCTGACCCAACGGTACCTCTAGCACGGTAATTTTGTACCAGCTGCAGAAAGGCTGCACTCGTCCTAGAATCGAACAAATCCCTGTCAGCGACTGCTTTATCGGCAATATTTGTTGGCTTTTTATGTTAGTCGGGAGAATTAAGGAGTGGGTAGATTCACAGACCTATAGAAATTTGTTGCGCTTATGCTGGGGCGTGTACTATTTTGCTTCATGTTATTATCGTCTTGTATCCAAAAAACACTACGAATCTCCCTCAAAAAGTGATCCCATGCCGGTTAGCAGCGAGGGAACGTGGTCCGTCCCAACGTGCCGGATAGAGAGTTAATTGCGGACCAAAAGCGAACCTGCGCTTCCTTGAGACACAGTTGGATCCAGGAGATCGACTCCCTGTTTTCGATGCGTCGATTTCACGCATACCTCCTGTGTTTACGAGGACGTATTCATCCATGCATGCGTGGATGTGTTCTCGTTTACGATGATTAAATTCTTCATATCTCCAAATTTCTTACATCTACTGTTCCATGCGTTTGAACAACTTCACTTTGGCACCCATGAATTAAAATGAAACGAGTAGGGTTAGCGGCGCAACCCATTTTATCATGACACCCAAGTGCACTCATAGTAACTCGCAATTTTGGAAGCCTCACTCTCAACGCTGAATATCAGCGACTCCGAATGGAGAGCACCATAACGAAGTAGACCACATCTTAGTAAATCGAAGGTTTGCGTAATCATTGTCACTGGTATCTGAAAATTCTGCACGCGATCAGACCAGCTCCTCCTTGGTGCAAGCAAAACCTCATTTCTCACTGATAGGAGAAAATAGTCGCTAAATTCGAAAAACGAAATCGGAATACCACCATTAACCAGGACTTCATAAGTTCATTAGTCGCCTATTGAGAAGATGCCGTTCTTCATAACATCGACGTGGAATACGATCGGCTCGTTTAACATCTTCACGTTAGCGCTACGAAAGCCGAGTGTTCGAAAGTCACTAAGAAACGTCTCCTTCCAGAAGCATTAGAACTGATGTGCCAAAATGGAATCAGGCGAGCTGTTATCAACCGCCAACAAGGATCCGAGCTTGCAAGGCACTTTCATAACGCCAAGCGCTAGCCAGGCGGAACGAATAGTAGCTGATTTCGATAAGGGTTGTGGAAAAGTTTGTCTTCAACTAAGTCTTACAAAAAAGATGATTGAAGACCGGACTGGTTTTTCATGCGCCCATTCACGCTCAACGGTACGAATATCTCCGAATACTCCAGTTACGACTACCTAGGTCGAGAAATCAACATGATGAACAACTTAGCTCCGGAGTTGAGCAGGAGGAAACGAGCGGCTTAAGCAGCTTTCCAGAGCATCGAAGATCTAGTGAAGCAGGCAAGGAACATCCGAATCCGTGTCCACCTTTTCGATTCCACGATTCTTCCTGCCTTAACGTATGCGTCAGAATCCTGATCGCTGCGCGAGCAGGATGAAAGATCACTTAGCGTTATTGGACGCGCAGTCGAAATAACGATGCCAGAAGTATCCCATTATACCCAAGTGATGGAAGCCCAGACACGCGTCAACGGTCAAAAATCAGTGGTGCCATTCTACGGGCCAAAGTGTCGAAGACAAGGTGGGTTGGACACGTAATGCATACGAATGGCAACCAACGAACAGGAGCCGTTAGTGACTGGATTCCTCGCGATGTCAAACGTACTGCAGGAACACCACTGACCCAATGGTGAGAGTTCTTCAAGAAAACCGTAGAAGAAAGGTATGTTGCTCAACGAGTCCCTAGAGCGAGCAGAATTCAGTGGGCTACTCTGACAGCCAGCCAGAACGTCAACAAGTTCAGCTACATGATAATGTCCCACCCATATGTTGCAGAAGTTGAACAAATTGGGCTGAGAAAGTTCACCATATCCGGCTACCCACCTGACTTCTGGCCAAACTTCTACCACTCTTTTGCACAAGTGGACAAGTGGACAACTACCAGCTGAGAAAATGTTCGACAATCAATCCGCTGACCCAAATGCCTTCAATGGTTCATCGCTTCCAGGTATTAAGAATTCTGTGTTAGAGGAATGAATGAACTTAAATGCAAACTAGTATCAAGTTGGATGAAAAGTGTAGAGATTCTAATGGTTCTTATTTTAACTGATAAGGTTGTGTTTGACGGGTGTTGACGTTGAAATGGTTCTTGATTTGAAAAAAAATGGTAAGGATTATGTTACTCAAGTTTGGACTATATCGTGCTAAATAAATGATGATGCTCGTAGGCATGGAGCTGTTTGGATATAGATGAAGACAGGTAGCGAAATCGTTGATAGGGAACAATCAGTGCCAGCGAGTCGGCGCATAAATGATCATGACGGAATCTCCTTTTGTCCGTAGGACATCCCAAGTTCCTGTCGTTGTAGTTTTTTTCTTTTGTTTTGTACAACACATGCTCACGTATGTTGTGTGGATCTAAACGCTTCATACAATCAATCGTTTTTTTTCCATCCATTATCCTTGAAGACCTTCGAACTTTTCGCACGTGGGTTTGGGTGCTGCGTAAGCGTTCACATTTAGAAGGGTTTTGAACCTTCTTGAAATTTCCTTCGAAGTTAAATGTGGTGATTCTAAAATTAGATAATCACGTCGTAGGTATCGTATATGACTAAAGGGAAAATCAGCCGTCACGTAGTAATAAATACGTCTACTAGGAAGCGGGTAGGTACTATTTTCATATTTTCGTCCACTCCAACCGGGTTATGGATGAGGAGAGTCGTATGTCTGCTGGTGAATCAAAGTGTGTTGAGCGATCAGCTTCCAGTCAAGGTTTGCAAACAGTGTTCTTACACATTCTATATTCATCAATAGGCAACAAAAAACTCTATTTTCAGCAATAAAAGAAAAGGACTGTTATTTTGAGTGCAAATCAAAGGATCAGGAGCTTCCACGACGGTATGAGATGACTTTTCTACATTAGACTAAGTATTAAGTGATGGCGTACGAATTACAAATAGCTAGCGTCTTCGCTTTTTCTTTTGCATAACGACTCTTTGAGTAGTATTAAAGTCCACTCATTCTATGGTCATTCAGCGCTCGAGATTCCTATCACTGTTGATTGTTCGGACGGATTACTAAGATCTATCCAAATTCGTTCCCCAGCGCAGAAACCTGCGGTCCAGCGCATAATACCTTGCCATAAAAAACGGGTGGTTGCTTATAGCACTAATCGATAGAACTAGCTGAGAGACGGGCGCAATGAAGGAATCTCGTGGTATGGTGGTTAACGCGTTATCCCCGAAAAGAGTTATAGCGCGTTCGTTCTCCACCGCGGCCACTTGCGGTCCGGAGTTTTAAAATATCTCAGCACCATTATGGTTCAATTCGGATTTTTAAGTTAATCACGCTTATTCTAATAGGGATATATTTCCAATATACGGAACGGTTTTACTTATGAAGCTGTCTTTTTTGAAATTGAGAAAATTGCTTGCCATATAAGCAAACATGTAATATCTGAAAAGTCGTTAATGTGGTTTTGTACAGTTCAATATGCCAGGGCCTCCTTCGACTATGATGATTATGCGTAGTTTTCTTGTTCAGCAATCGCGAGGTTGTTATACAGCATACATTTACTTCCATAGAAAAGCACACAATACAATACAACACAACAGTAGCTGACGTTTCGGCAGTATCGCCTTCTTCAGAGCCTGGAAGCATATGCTGATATACAATCAATTAGGCCAAAAACTTCCATAACACCTACAGTAAGACGAAAAACTTCATGGCAATTACATGATCAACAGCTTCTCGAAAAACTCACCGCTTTTTTTACATGACTTCCAATGAGGAGGTTAGAACAGCTGATTATAGTCGCATATGGTTGATGACTGTGCCACACCCCACAAACTCCTAAAGGCTTTTTGGATAAATGTCAAAAAATCCGGCAATGAATAGCAGGGAGGAATGCCCAGAGGTTACACGCGACCTGGCCCCGTATCTTTGGATCAATTTCTGATGTGGGGTG
>MQTX01000124.1:141099-161746 GCA_009735665.1 Angiostrongylus cantonensis | reverse complement strand
TTAGAACAGCTGATTATAGTCGCATATGGTTGATGACTGCGCCACACCCCACAAACTCCTAGAGGCTTTTTGGATAAATGTCAAAAAATCCGGCAATGAATAGCAGGGAGGAATGCCCAGAGGTTACACGCGACCTGGCCCCGTATCTTTGGATCAATTTCTGATGTGGGGTGGCGCAGTCATCAACCATATGCGACTATAATCAGCTGTTCTAACCTCCTCATTGGAAGTCATGTAAAAAAAGCGGTGAGTTTTTCGAGAAGCTGTTGATCATGTAATTGCCATGAAGTTTTTCGCCTTACTGTAGGTGTTATGGAAGAGTTTGGCCTAATAAATTGTATATCAGTATACCCTTCCAGGCTCTGAAGAAGGCGATACTGCCGAAACGTCAGCTACTGTTGTGTTGTATTGTATTGTGTGCTTTTCTATGGAAGTAAATGTATGCTGTATAACAACCTCGCGATTGCTGAACAAGAAAACTACGCATTCATATTCCAATGCCGAGGTTAACAGAAAGTCGAACCTGGGAACTATGATGATTATATTAAGAATGTGATACTAAGGGCGTGTATGGCCCAGTGGTCGGAGGCGCCCTGCAATACACACATGGGATCGATTCCCGCGTCTTTGGCTCACCCAGTCTTGCATCCATCCGGAGTCGACAAATTGATACCAGGACTTGTCTGGGAGGATGGCAGCGCTGCCTCGATACCTCAGTAGGCCATCGCGAGTCATTGTAAAGGCGAGATATGCATTCATTCACCTCCAAACGATGCTTAATGAGGTCGTATGCATGGCGCATCCCTCAGGAATTGATCAACGCAGAGAGCTTTAACCCTTATTATATTAAAACTTTTTGTGTACTTGCATATAATAAAAGTGAATGGTGACTTGTACGAGTATTTCCAGAGAACGAAGGCAACGTCAGTAGTCATCGTGCCACTCAAACAAGTTAGCAAGTGATGAACCGAAATCCTTTTATCACTACTGTAGATAGTTATTGGGTTTCTGAGTTGCAGGAGACAGATAATAGACGGCAGAGAAGTAGGGATTCCGGACTCCCTTGAAGAAGATCACTTAAGTGGTGGATAGATGTGTTTGAAACTCATGTTAACAAGTTGCATTCGTTGCTGAACGTGAGATGAGAAAGCGCAGATGAGAGATGCACAGGTCGTCGTCATTCAAGACGCAGATCGCCTTCATCGAAAACGGTTGTGAGAAACCGGAACCACTGAAGCTGTAATCGATATTGCATTGTTCATGAAAACGGACCAATAAAATGCACAATTCGAGTGCCTTCACGGGATTCAGCCATAGAGAAAACATCTAAGTAAACATTAACTGGTAAAAAATAGCATTAACTAGCAGAAAGTAGGTATGCACGGTGGCACGTGTTAAGCAGAAACCCCAACTTGCATTGCTTTCGGGAGTGTTCCTACGTCGAATACCCGGATACCACCGAGTACTTTTTCCATCTCTATACTTACTTTGATACTTGGATGCTCCGTCCTCACTTGTTGTGTGGGTGTCAGCATAATCTCCATTTTTTCGGAGTTTTGCTGGTTTAGCCATTGTGATTCTCTGGAGCCCATAGGTCATCTAGGCTAAAGTCTCCTCAAGTCAAGCAACAAGTCGCACTATTGTTGACCAGATGGAGATTTGCCACCATGCGACTAGCTTCCTACCAGGACGTATGCTGGCATTGAATTACTCTTAGCTGGGCTTTCTCAGGAAACGCCAGACTCCTCAGCTTGTGAGACCCTACCAGGTGGATCAATCCCTCGTTGTACATCGCAGTACGACACCGAAGAACACCTCTCAGCCACGATGAGGTGATAAACCGTTGACCGTTTTTGTCTCTATAGAAAGATTGATTGAATTTGAATGTTCCTGTTTGTCTTTTTTTCTCAAAAACAACGCAATTCTTTTCTATTTAATATGTGATGTAATCCATTATATGATTTATCAATGTGTTTCGGCTCTGACGTCGGTACCTATGCGCTGAGCTTACAGATGTCTCGTAATCAAACGGACTCATCCAGAAGAAGGAGTGGAGAGAACGGAATTGCGTTTAGTAACCTATCAAAAAGTAGAACGTAAGATGGACGTAAGTTCTATAATGTATTTGCCTATGAGAGTTTATTGCACATTTGCATGAAGTGAATGCGCTGGCAGACACGTGGGATATGTGCTATCGCTGTGATAAAGAAGTTGTATTGTTCATTTCCTAAATTGGGTTATTCAAGCAGAAACAGTATGCACACAAAAATTATACAACACGTTGAGACCAAAAACTGAAAGGACCTACGTTTCTCCTTAATTTCAGCGAAACCTGACCTACTCAAAATAAGTGCGCGGTTTCTTGTGAATCAGTAGTAGGAAGTTTCAAAATTAGTAGCTCATAAATCCATGAATGCAAGATCAACATGCCGAGTAAGTCCTTAGAGCAACATCAAATATAGAGTTTGATCTTCTATGGCCGAACTTCTGGACAGTTCCTGATATATTCCTGTAATGGTACAAACCCTGGTGGTTGCGTTAATTGTCGTAGTCTTCCTGATGAAGAGCAATTATGAGCGAATGCTTAAGAATTACTTCCTCTCTTAGGGTGAAACACCTACCCAATTTCTGTTAGCCGAGTTGCTATCATCTGTTGATTTCCTAGAGCACTTTCGATTTTATCTGTCTTATTGGTGTTTGCTAACCTTTAATATCATTTTTTCTCATCAGTGGAAGTATAAGTGTAACACATAAAAAGAAAACTCGGGTCGCATGATAGGACATAAAAGACAATTTCACTGTTGAATGTGAAAATATCTCAAGCAAGCTCATCTGCTGATGGACGCGGCTCGGTATTTACAAGAAAGAGCAGACGACGTTCAGTGCGACGTACATCAAGGAAAAGGGGGTGCTTGCCGACCATCGACACTCAGCAATTCGTCAACCAAAGGCTGCAGCAGCAGCCAAACATGCAAGGTCGGTTTGAAGTCAGAGTTTCGTCTCATAAAATTTGCGATTCTGCAGATCTAACACTTCGCTCAGTTCAACGTTTCTGTTTGTGATCACAGATTCTTGTTAAGCAAAACCATACGGAATAAATGGTCAAAGCAGAGTTAACTCCTCATAACTTTCTGACGGCAATCGCTTTCGGCATATTCACATAACACCTAGTAAGCATCCGCACTCACACTTTAGCTGGCAGTGCTAGAAGTGCCATTACAACATGTATCATGTAAAATCAATCAAATCAAATAAAATAGCAGTGATCCAGCATATTGCTAACAAGCTCATGTTGAAATTAATTTTATATCTGTTGTGTAACCAGGAAAACCTTCCAAATGGATAAGTAGTCTTCCAATAACTCCTTCCATTACCGGTCTAAGGGGAACAGCTCCTTCAAATGCCCCTAAACATGCTGAAATCAAGGAGTTTTCAACCACCGGCTCACGCGCTATTTCAACCCTAATCCTGGATGCATTCATGCAAATGATCGTCGGTAAATATGGTAGATCTGTGTGAAACCGACGGAACTATTTCACAGATCACACAGACTCGGATATCCCGTAAAATTTCAGCCAATATAAGGGAATATTTACTGAGGAAGAATCCTCATGAGAGTGCCAATTTTTCCTTGCCGCACCTATTTAAATTTGTTACGAGATCCTTCTTGGAACACCTTCTTCAGTTCATTATGTGCCTATGTACGTAGCCTAGTGGTTTACAGTGCCTGTATCACACACATTGCCGTTGGTTCGATCCGGCTCGTAAGACCAACGAAACCCAAAATATCTTAAGGGTTGGCAGAGTGGTATAAGGCTTGTTTGGAAAGATAAAAACACTAGTTCGATGCATTCGTAGGCCGATTTATTGCTACGCCAAATCATCAATGAATTGTCTTTGCATTATTGAGTGCCTATCGCAACCCTAGCGAATTAATCAAAGCCCAACGACTTATTCAATTATCCTTCATGTGGTCGTTCATGGTTCCTCTGCCACTCCGTTCGTTGACATTTGGTTATCTCGTGCGTAATAGCTACAGAAAGTAGTGTATCTCAAAAGTGTATGACGATTTGTGAGCAATCTTTCGAACGGAAGTGCTGCTTAACATGGGTGACGTGATTGAACTTATTCCTAAATCACCTAAAAATGAAGAGTATGTATTAGTCTAATGTATTTAGATATTAACGAGCTCACTTATGTGAGGTACAATCACAGTGGTGCTGAAATATTAACAAAACTCGGAACTCGTTACTCCCCGGAAAGGACAATAGCGCGTTCGTTCCCCACCATAGGCACTTGCGGTCCAGAGTTTTGCAAATATCTCAGCTTCATTAAAACTCGGAACCTCGTTTGTTCTTCGAACCTACGGTTACTCTTTTCGAAAGCTCATGAGTTATCCACTGCACCAAGCATAGCCCTTCTCATTCCCTTTTTCCACTTCTCCGTTTTAGCTCAACTGGGTGAAACGCCGATTTGTGCCCATTATATCATTTTCCTTGGTGGGTGATTGCTGATAGCATCGTTAAGATAAAAGACTGGCTGAGCTAAAGACAAAGCAAAGGCCCTTTGTTGGTGCAGCGAGCTCTCGGCAAATGCAAACGAGGGTTTGAAGAACAACAGAGGTTCTGAGGGTATGTCTTCTTTTTTATACCTTAGCATCTTTGCGGTTGTATTCTACATAATACTATGTCATGAAGAAAGAATAGGCATTGAATAGTGTTAAAGTAATTCAAAAAACCGACTTTCTATGAACCTCGGCATAGATAGCTGACATATTTATTTATATGATCTTATAAACTGATCTTTAGCGGAGTGGAGGTTGGTATAGGTCTTCGTTGTCGTTGTCGTTGGTGTTGTTAGTCGATGGCTTTCGGCGATTTCGCTTTCCTCAGAGCCTGGACGTATTTTATATTAGGATACTTTAATTATTCGATGGACAAAAGGCTAAAATGAAGGTATTAATGAAGATCAAACTTTTAAATAGATGGTGGTTTAGCATGCTACGGTCAAATGCGGATCTACGCCATATAGAACAGAAAGGCTACTCACCGAGATGTTATGAGTGGGACTGGCCCAAGCGTTGTTAACGTGAGGTCGCGTGCTAGACACACCCCGGGATCAAAACATCATTTTGAAATAGGGCGCCAGGTCACGTGTGGTAGTGAGGCATTCGTCTTTCCAGTTCATCTCTGGATTTTTGAAATCCATTCACAACGGCTCAAGAGTTTTGCGCGTTGATGTTTTCGATTCCTGCGCTATGTACCACACAGTCACTACAAAATCATCGCCGTTGTGTCATTGAGCCCTATGCGTACCTAGAGGAGTGTTTTGACGTATTTTAACTTTCCCATCTAGGTGTTCTTTTATACGGACACAAAGTGGTCTACCCGTTTCCCCAACGTATTCTCCACAGCGTGCGTTACATGAGATGAAGTGGTGATAAAGCTTAAAATAATGCAGAAATAGCAAGTACTGGGTGGGAATTCAATAATCATTACATAATTTTAAATCTTAAACATCCAAATAAAGCTCTCAGAAAGTGGATATGTATCAAGATGGTATCGTAAGCCAAGTAGTAAAAACATACTAGTTCACTACTTCCTCTCTCATCCTTCACAAATGAAAAAACACTTGTTAAAAACATGTTCCAGCACCTGTATCACCTGTAGTCTCGTTGATTGTCGAGTAACTCGAGCGAGCGCCAGTAAATCTTCCATTTTTCCCTGTCGCGTGCAAGAGTAGCCCAGTGGGTTCTGCTCGCTTTAGGGACTCGTCGAGCATCATATCTTTCTTCTAGGCCCTTCGTGAAGAACTCTGATCATCAAGTGACTGGTCTTCCTGCAGTACGTTTGACATCCCGAGGAATCCAGTCACTAACGGCTCTTGTCCATCGGTTATCATTCATACGCATTACGTGTCCGACCCACTTTATCTTCGACTGTTTGGCGCATAGAACGGCATCTTTGATTTTTGATCGTTGACGCAGATCGGAGCTTCGGATGCCATCCCTTACTTGTGTGAAACGGGATACTCTTAGCATCTTCGATTGCGCCTTCAATAACGCTAAGTGATTTTTCATCCTGCTTACGCAGCTACCCGGTTTCTGACGCACACGTTAGAGCAGGAAGAACTGTTGAGTCGAAAAGGTGGGCGCGGAATCGGGTGTTCCTTGTTTTCTTCACTACATCCTCGATGCTCTTGAATGCTCCCCAGGCCACTGGTTTCCTTCTGCTCAGCTCTGGAGCTAAGTTGTTCATCATATTGATTTCCCAATCTAGATAGACATAACTGGAGCATTCGGAGATATTCGTTCCGTTGAGCGTGAATGGGGCATACGAAGCAATCCGTTCTTCATGAACATCATTTTTGTGAGATTTAGTCGAAGACCAATCTTTCCACACGCCTTTTCTTTATCAAAGTCGGCAAGCATACGTTCCGCTTGGCTAATGTTTAGTGTTATAAGGACGATCTCATCAGCAAAGCGAAGATGATGTAACTGCCGACCATCGATCTTCACTACGATCAAGAACTCAAACCTTTTGATCAAAAACATGTACCGTACGACGAAAAATGTGTGCACAGGAGAAGAGGAAAGGAAGGAATCGCAAAACCTGGCACGAAAAATAGCCATTTCCGATGGCTACGAAGTAGAAGCCACTCGGGTTAAACACAAACGTAGGGTAGTTCCCCAAAATAATGTTCCAGACGTAAGTAAGATTTCTTTTAAGCTACCCTTCATGTCGAAAAAAGTAAATTGCGCCATTAAGAGATGCTTAAGGAAAAGTGGTCTTGAAAATTGTGTGGCTTGACATCCCACCCAATACACTACGCCCTTAGTTCGCAGCCGTTTCTATGATCGCTTGTGCAGCTCAGAAAACTGTATGATCTGTCCTTACGGGAAAGACGGGATTGCATGAGTTCAGGCATAATATACTTGATTTCATGTAACGCACGCTATGAGGAATACATTGGGGAAACGGGTAGACCACTTTGTGTCTGCATAAAAGAACACCGAGGTGGGAAAGTTAAAATACGTCAAAACACTCCTCTAGGTACGCATAGGGCTCAATGACACAACGGCGATGATTTTGTAGTGACTGTGTGGTACATAGCGCAGGAATTGAAAACATCAACGCGCAAAACTCTTGAGCCGTTGTGAATGGATTTCAAAAATCCAGAGATGAACTGGAAAGACGAATGCCTCACTACCACACGTGACCTGGCGCCCTATTTCAAAACGATGTTTTGATCCCGGGGTGTGTCTAGCACGCGACCTCACGTTAACAACGCTTGGGCCAGTCCCACTCATAACATCTCGGTGAGTAGCCTTTCTGTTCTATATGGCGTAGATCCGCATTTGACCGTAGCATGCTAAACCACCATCTATTTAAAAGTTTGATCTTCAGTAATACTTTGGCCTTTTTCCACCGAATAATTAACGTATTCTAATATAAAATACGTCCAGGCTCTGAGGAAAGCGAAATCGCCGAAAGCCATCGACTAACAACACCGACGACAACGACAACGAAGACCTATACCAACCTCGACTCAGAAAAGATCAGTTAATAAGGTCGTATAAATAAGTGTTAGAATAAACTCAATTAATAATATTAATAATAATATTATTGATGTCACCTTTATCACACTTTACCTACAAATCCCATTAATCATCATGTTGCGAGATTGGAGAATATCCAGTAGTGCACGTCACTCCAGTTCTCTGGGCTTCGTTGACACGAAGCTCATTATGCCCTTGGTACGAAGCCTACTATCGGACTAGAAAAAGCAGCCATAACTGGTTCACAAGGATCTGTCTTAACATGGTTTAATTTTATTTGAGCTTCCACATAGAAATACCGAACTTGGTGTTTTCTTGAATAGGCCTGCTGCTAGCTGAACGCTCACTCTATGTTCGAGATTAGCATTCAGAAATCCTAGTACCATGAGGAGGCTAAAATCCATTAACGGTGAGAGACTGGCGTTGTTTACCGTCACCAAATGCTGAGAAATCGTTGATTCCGTATTTCGGGAGCGTATACTTCGAAATATTTTGCATGCAGTACCACTAAAGAGATCATATTTTGGTACTTTAGCCTAATAACTAGCCTCTAGAGAATCCAAGGTCATTTTGGAATTCTAATGATTTTAACTACTGTTAGTGAGCTCGAGACTGTACGGCCGCGACAATTCGCTTTGTCATGGTGCTTCCTAGTATCCAACTCAATAAAATCTTAGTTCATTTATGTGCTAGCACCACATCATTTTTAGTAGTGTATTGTTTTATTCAGGATGTCACACTGTTGTCTTCGGCAAGCTCTGGAGGTACAAGCCTCGGCACCCATTCTCACCATTCTCATCATCGAGAGCAGCTCCGCACATCGCTGAAGGTAATGCGGGATTCTCTGGCATTAGCTGTCCGGCATCCAGGTGTGACCGATGTGGTAGTCTTCTTTCATGATTGGCGTCACCGTCCTTGATTAATTAATCGTTATAATGTGTAATATCAGTCACACCAAGGATCTCCCTCATATGAAGGATCTCGAGCCAGTTAGTTGCGAGGCTATGTGGCGCGTACCCAGGTGGCGGATTGGGCGTTAATCGCGGACCAAAAGCGTCCTTTGCTTCCTTGAGACGCACGTGGATCCAGGCGATGGACTTCCTGTTTCTGCAGCGCCGATTTGGCAAATAGTTTCTGCATTTGCTAGGCGTATTCAAGCATGCGTGTGTGGGTGTGTTCTCGCTTATGCTGATTGTATTCTACAAGTCAATTCGGCCAAAACTTTGCAATCAAGTGACGGGGAAGTACATGGGAGGCGGTTATGGGTCACCTCGAACAAACAAGCTCCATGTCCACTCTGGAAGAGGCTGGAAAGCTACCCATAAGTATACCCGGCTTCCACATTCAGAGCCCAGCACACTATACGTGGGTATCAAAAAAGCTAAACACAGTAAAAAACGAGCCTCATTCCACTGACCCCGAAACATTCCCCAATTTCGCAGCGTTGGATAGAACGGCTACGGAGAGGCTGCTGAAATCTCAGGACCAATGGAAGCTACCTGGATTACAAAGAACTATAGTGACAATCAGTACCTACAATGGACGTACACTTGCATCCGAGTCCTCGATAGAAGACTTGCTCATGCAGGCAAGAAGGATAAGGTACGACGTCATCGGCCTGGCCGAGACGAGCCGACGCCACTCATTCATTTAACGCCGTTTATGATACCGGAGAAGAACTGATTCTCGAAACATGCGACAGTACAGGAGTTGGTGGCGTTGGCGGTCTCGTCAACATGAGTTTGTCCATGAACATCGATTTATTCGAGCAACTTACAACCCGCACCGGACGTTTACGATTAAAAATATGTCGATCAATACCGGCTTTGACAATATTCATAGTTTACGCGCCAGCATCAAAACTATGACAAAGAAGAAGTCGAAGCCTTCTATGTGGACTTACAGAAGTTCTACACATAGATCATACATTATTCAAGGCGATCATTGGAGACTTCAACGCCAAGATTTGACCAAGAACAACATCTGAAGAAAGTCACATTAGGGCTCATGGATTAGAATGGAACGAACAGGTTGAGCGGCTATTTGAGTTTATCACGGCCACCAAGACCATCCATGGTAACTCGTAATTCCAAGAGCCCCACCCTCAACGCTTGACGTGAGAGTCTCTCAATAAAGAGTACCATAACGAAATAGACCACATCATAGGAAATAGAAAGTTTTGCCTAACCGATGTCGCTGTTTTCCCAAAACTCTGCACGCGATCAGACCACCGTCTCTTTCGTGCAAGATTCTACTTCTCGTGGAAAGGAGAAAAAGCCTCTAACTTCAAAAACCGAAGTCCCAAAATCACCATAAACTGGGACTTATTCAAATCATTAGTCGGTCGTTGGAAAGATTCCGTTATTGATAACATCGACGAAGAATACGATCGGCTCATTCAACATCTTCACGTTAGCGCTATGAAAGCTGTGAGTTCGAAAGCCACCAAGAGACGCCAATCTACAGAAGTGCTCGAGCTGATACGCCAGCGTGAAATCGCACGAGCTGCAGACAACCGCAAACTAACTTCCGAACTTCCAAAAGAATGAAGACAGAAGAAAAAAAAATCTCAAAAAAAAGAAGAGCAGCAGTAAAGATCGAAGCTGCTGGGAAAAACATTCCCAAAGCCCACTGAAGCTTCTCCAATTATAGGACCAAGGTGAGTGCACTCCGACGCCCAGATGGAACAGTTACGGCGTCCAGGAATGCAATGGAGAAAATCATCCACGAATACTTCTGAGATCTTTTCGATAGCCACGTTTAGTTTCCATCATATTAAATAAAAGAGGATGGATCTGTTGTGCCACCGGCTTTCCCCGGCTTTCCTTTCCGAAATCCGACATGTCATTTCGTTGTGAAATATCGAACAGCACCAGGTCCAGACAGGATAAAATCAGAATATATGAAGAACTTCTTTCGGCCAGCCCTCGTAAACACACTGGCTCAACTCTTCACACGTTACCTGTCTGAATACAAGGCCATTACTCATTGGAAGACCAGCAAGATTGCGTTATTGTTCAAGAAGGGTGCTCTGCACGATATAGACAACTATCGCCCAATCTGCTTGCTTGCAAACTTTTCATTCGAGTCATCCTAAACAGGGTTGACAGAACACTGAACGAAGTACAGCAATGTGAGCAAGCAGGGTTTCGAAGAGGATTTAGTACGATGGACCACATTCACACGTTAACAAGGCTCATTGAAGTATCGCGAGAACACAAAAGGCCGGTCTGTCTCACATTCATCGACTTACGGAACGCTTTTGATTCAGTTGAGATAGAAGCAGTCATGGAAGCCCTTGGTAGTCAAGGAGTCTCTACTCAGTACATAAAGATTCTTCGCGAGCTGTACAAAAATTTCACAACCAAGATTTCACAATTCTACAACGATATTAACGTTGACGTCAAAAGAGGAGTAAGGCAAGGCGATACAATCTCGCCAAACTTATTTACAGCCACCCTCCACAACGTCATGCGAACATTGAAATGGGATAATATTGGAGTGAAAATCGACGGTCGGTAGATACATCACCTTTGCTTTGCTGATGATGTCGTTCTTATAACACCAGACATTAGCCAAGCGGAACGCATGCTTACGGACTTTGATAAAGCGTGTGGAAAGATTGGTCTTCGACTAAATCTCACAAAAACGATGTTCATGAAGAACGGATTAGTTTCGTATGCCCCATTTGTGCTAAATGGAACGAATATCTCCGAATGCTCCAGTTATGTCTATCCAGGTCGGGAAATCAATATGATGAACGACTTAGCTCCAGAGCTGAGCAGAAGGGAACGAGTGGCTTAAGGAGTTTTCAAGAGCATCGAGGATGTAGTGAAGAGGACAAAGAACATTCTACTCCGTGCCCACATTTTCGACTTAACAGTTCTTCCTGCTCTAACATGTGCGTCAGAAACCTGGTTGCTGCGTAAGCAAGATGAGAAATCACTCAGCGTTATTGAAGACGCAGTAGAAAGGACAATACTACGAGCATCCCGTTTCACACAAGTAAGGGATGGGGTTCGAAGCTCCGATCTGCGTCAACGATCAAAAATCAAAGATGGCGTTCTGTACGCGAAACATTCGAAGATGAGGTGGGCCGGACACATAATGCGTATGAATGATAACCGATGGACAGGGGCTGTTAGTGACTGGATTCTTCGGGATTTTAAACGCACTTTATGGAGACCACCGACTCGATGGTCAGAGTTCTTTACGAAAAACTTAGAAGAAAGATATGATGCTCGGCAAGTACCTAGATCAAGCGGAACCCACTGGGCTACTCTTGCACACGACAGGGAATATGTGAGATTTACTCGCGCCCACTCAGGTCACTCGACAATCAACAGGACCACAAGTGATATTACAGGTGATAATGTGTACAATAATGCGGAAATATTCACAGTGAATCTTTTCACAGTTATCGTGACTTATAATTGTTGTAGATGATGTTGAGGCGCAGGCGCGGGTAGCGCAGTTTTCTGATCCACAGAGACTGGCGATTGCCCGTGGTGGAAGGTCCAGAACGCGGAACTGCGACAATCCTAAAACTGCTTTGAGCATTAACTTGACTAGCATCCAAAGGCAACCATGAAGGAGAGGAAATTTTCAACCCATTCACAAAATCCGAAAATGTCCACGGATGATGTACACGTAGAATAGAATCGAATCGAGGACGTGCTGGAATCGGTACAATATTTGATGCCGGGTCATGTCTAAAAACTAATGTTTTGCTTACATACTTCTACAGAAAAATGACACTGTAAGCTTTTTTTCGTTTCAAAAAATTTGGGAAGTTGCGTTAGGCACTCCACCCACCGGTAGTAACAAAATCATCTGCCATCATCTTATTTTATTCAGCTTACCTCTCATTCACAGTTTTCTCTTGCTCCTTCATTGATTTAATGCAGAAATGTTTCCACTCATTACATGAAGAGGAAGTAAATGTCAAAAGAGGAGCTCTCTTCCCAGTTGTAAACACTTTTGCTTATAGCTTGCGTCAAAATCGGCAAATCGTATTTTGCTTGAGCCAGAGCAGCAGAAAAATCTGAGCTGAATAGACGACCAAATTAGCACGAAAATAACCCATAAGTCTTCACATTTTTCAACAAATTTCGTCTTAGTTTCAGCCTTGTCATGCAATGCTGAATTTCGCAAATGGCCTCAGATAGTCCTTAGATCTAATGCGCCAGAATTTTTGCTAGTGTGTGGAACTATTTGGTGTGTTAAATTAATGGCCCTGAGCAAGTCACTATTATGAAACGTTTTTCCGAAGGTCTTAATATGGCCTCTGAACCGGACTGAAATGAATGCTTAGATGAAAGTCGAAAAAAGTCTTGATAAAGGAATGATTTCAGAATTTAGTCGCGTATTTTGCGCGTCGCGCCGACGAATCCGACAATGTCGAGTGGTCGGCGATCACTGTGTTGGCTGAAGATCTTCTCTGCACCGTGTGTGACTGTATTCGCAAGAACAAACCCTTAAATCGATGTGTGCTTGCACGGATTAAGGTGACCGTTGGCGTTTTTCCGTGTGGTGCCAGCGTTTAACATATAAGCGCCCTTATGCATAATTTCAATGCATCATATTTTCCGGCTCTGTTGGTCATGTTCGCCCTTTGTCTAACTCTAAAGAACAAAATATGACTCCGGCCTACTGACAAGCGCCGTGGTCGAAAAATCTAGTAAAGCTTCGTCAGCATGTGCAATGGTTAAAAGTAGCGATTTAATCTGATTGACACTTCCCAAACACTGTATGTTGTAGGAGTTAAACAAGAAGGCCAAGGAAGCTACTGTGCGCTCGAAGTTGGAAGCTAAAACAGCGGTCTGTTTACTTGCTACTAGATTAATCCTCCATCACTTTCTTTGTCTAGGATTCTAGCTTTTTTGAGAGATATCGGACTAGTTATTGTGACACTACGTGGTGGTAGATAGGATGCTGACTATGCACTAACGCCACCATGCGATTACCGTAAGGCGGTGGTGGGCTCAGAGAGATCTACTCTCTGCCTCCACTATGATGAATTGCCTTATATGAACTTGAGACAAGAAATTATATTCACACATAAATGGTTGGGTTGTAGTGACGGTTGCGATGGATGCACCTGCGTTGTAGTGACCGTTGAGCCGTTCACTACTTAGTGGCGTTTCAGTGGTGAGAATAGTAGCTTGTAGCGAATATTAGATAGTGTAGAGACTATCGACTATTTGTTGTTTCCTCGACTCTCGAGAGTGGAACAGGTTTTGTGATTCTTATTGTTTGATGGTTCTGTAATATAGGTAGTTACCCTTTGACGTTTGAAATGCTGTGAATTAAGAGTCAAGAAATAAGAATTGTAGTTCTATGGTACTACAATTGATCTGTAGGCTACGATTGCCAAATGAACCAACGACTTAGATTTGTCATGAGGGTTTTTGGAAGCTGACTTGCTCCTTTGAATGCAGCGTCACACGGTGTTGAACTGTTAGCTTGGACGAGTTGTATCTGTTCGTTCTTCGCCACGCGGGCCTTTGCCTTCACAGCGTAAACCTCAAACTTGGGTAATTAAACCGTTTATATGCAATAATAACGAAAGAATATACTAAAACAGTATAAGTGGTGCCATGATAATAGGATTGTTAGATAAGCATAAGACAATGAGTAAGAAGTCATGTTGAGGTATGAGAGTAGTTGTATTGGCTGTTGGGTTATTATGAGAAAGAGGTTTCATATAAAATACAGTTTGACCTAGAAAGGTGAAGGGCATATAGTATTGCGGGTACCAATGGGACCAGGTGGTTGTTAGCGCGAATGGCATACTGTAATTAGCTACCGTAGTGGGAGTGAGGAATGGTGTTCAGTACAATAGAGACTTATGTGATAGGAGATACAAATAGGAACAAAATAGGTTTAACGCATGTGTTATTATTTAGGATGGTAACAAGTGTAGGATGGTAAGCAGCAATGACTATTACAGCTTATATTTATGAACAGCCTAACCGTTGAGATCTGCAATGTGTGGTGAAGTGGGAGTGTGAAGAAAAAGACAATTCTTAAGCCAATGAAATGTTAACATATAACAAAATCACAAAAAATATTGCTTAACTCTTATAGATACAATGTCATGATAAGTATGTGTACTAAGGAAAGTCAGTGACTGTCTACAAGGTTGCCTATAATGAAGGCAGAATAATTCTATGACAAGAGATGAACGAAGATGTTATGTGGCGGGAGTGGAGATGGCGAGTGGCAGGAACACCGACGTGTGAGCCTTACCAGCAGACCGCGGTCATTTTACACTGCCTCGTGGGGTGGGCAGGTGTGCATTGTTGTTGACCCCCGCGTCGTCCTCGTACATTCCAATCGTGGTGGCAAAGGCATATCCTGCATTCTTGACAGCCTCAATCTCTGTGGGCAGTTGCTGTTTATCGCCAGTGACCGCTCTTGTGGTGTGGATATATGCCAATTATCGTTGAGTGACCCCATTATCGTTGCTGTCGTTGTTGCAGCCTTTGGGTCGCAACTGGCTAGACGTCAATCGCTGTCAGAAGACATGTAGAATAAAGTAAACTGTCAGGAGACAGGTAGAATAAAGTAATTATAGAGGATATTATCTTCTACTGGATAATGTTTATTAGTCGACTTGTTGACATGGGTGCACATACACAAACGCTAGTAGTTGTATTCAGTACACCCGTTCAGTTCGACCACGCACCTGAAATTTACAAAGTGGGAATCTCACGGAGGGCGACTCCATACCCACATCAAACAAATAAGCCTTACTTTTAAAATGGAAGTGTACTACGGAATAGGCAACTTCTACAGTAGAGTCCAGCAAACATCGGATGTGTACACTCTCAGCAAAACGAAATTGAAAATACACGAGCTCATGCGAAAAGTATAATGCCCTTCATGTCCAGTGACTGAGCGGAGCAACTGAGAACTCTGATGCTTGATTGGGACAGATGAGACCCTAGCGTTGAGATCATATTCGGTGCACCTTTTTTACATGATCCCACGTTACATGTTGTGCGCGTCCCGGGAGTTTCGAATTTGATTCGTTTCCTCGCATCCACAGTTCGCGAATGTCTTCGGGTTTTAAGTGTGTATTCGGTAGCTGCTTAGGAACTTTGATCTTCTTTATGGAAGTCACTGAATGCTGGTTGAGTCGATGCTTCGAGGAATCCTGGAATAACCCTGTTAAGACATTCCCAGATCTCCAATACAAGCAGTCGTCTGATTGGTGGGCTCTAGGTTGATTCAAACTAGTGTTTTGCGCTTACTAATCAGCATCATTACCACCGCACTATCCGATCCCACATGATATAGACTGATTGTTAAATCATGACCAAGATCAAACAAAGAATGGGAAACTTACAGACGTGCTTATATATTCAGAGACTATCGATTGATCTTCAATAAACACAAGGGAAACGAGGTTCGATGAAGAATTATGGATCGTCTTTTCAGAGCGAGATTCGGGAGACGTGTAACCGTAAAAAATGAATATATCAACGGAGAGGATTATGTAGCACATGTTTTACGGCGAGAAGACATGAAAACGTGTCTTTTTTGCTTGTCATTGAGTATTTGAGTATTCTGCATGGTTTACTCTCAATGAATGCTTCATCGTATGAACAAAAAATTGCAAGACATAATTAGACCTTTCATAAATGAATAACTACATATAGAAATCTGCCACATTAATTACTTACATGTACAGCTGTAGTGAAAGGAATCCGGCGTTTCATCAGGAAGCCTAGCTATGAGTGAACCAGCACCAGGAACCACTACCGTTCTGGTATTAAAGTCTCATGGTGGCAAATCTCCCTCTGATCCACAATGACTGTAACTACCAGTGGTGGTGAAGACCGAGGACAGACTTTGGCTAGACTAACAACGGAACTCGAAAGAACCACAATAGTTAAACCAGCAAATTTCCGAAAAATGGAGATTATACTGGAGCCCGCACAACCCGTGAGGTTGGGCCATTCAAGTATCAAGTAAGTATCAAGAGTTGATTGGTGGCATTCGGTAGAACGAACGGGCACGCTCTGGAATAAAAGTCGAGGTGAATACCGATTGCAGGTCGTTTCCTCTTATGAAGGTGATTTCTTGAAGTGACGTATTTTAGGGCGTGTCGCCGAAAGATGAATTCGTAGGACAAGTTGCTTTTGTAAATAGTATAATACAAGGAATGCCGCATTCCGTTCTTTCTTTCACCCCTTCTACTTTAAGCTGCTTTCCATTCGAAAGAATATACATCGTGCGGTAAAAAAGTGCAGTAAAGCAGTTTGAACTGAAATTGGACACCGTAGTGTCCATTATGCTCTTTATGGGTTTAGTAGCAACACTTCTGCAACTCTTTGTTAACCACATTTTGTATTGTGCACTATGTCTTCACCAGCAAATTCCTCCCACCGCAAAATGATCTTGCCCAAAAGCGCTTTTTTTCGCAAATTAATATGGGTTGGATCTCCGTACCACACTTCACCCACAGAATAAAAAGCTGAGGTAAAAATCTCGGTAAACCAGTAAATCGGCGTGACAACATTTCGCATCACGCGACATCAGCATGTCAAGACGAGCCTGTGCTCAACAGGTTCGCCTTCTATGAAACTGGTGGTCGGGGAGGTTCACCGCTATCGAAGCCCATCCATAGGTGAGAAGCACCGTAGCATAAGCCTTTCTTGATGCGAACTGCTGCTATGCCTTCCACGTATGTCATTCTATGCAAAGTTATACTGTTTATTCCCATGATTCTACTTTCCTCTACAGATATTTTTCTAAAACTAAAGTGATGCTATGACGCCTTTTTACCTGTATTAGGATCATATCAGGGTTGTTAGAGTAAAGGTTAGGTTGAGATTAAGTGAAGGTCGATTTAATAAAGTATTTCTACTTGTACATTCACTTCCACAGAATCAGATGGTATGACTTGTTAAGACTCAATTTAGTTGAGCCAGAGTAATGGGAATAGTGTTCAAACTTCGTCCTATTGAATCCGTCGTTTTCTCTCTCAGCAATCGCGAGGTTGTTTAACAATGCATCGGTCGGCCACCGCAAGTTTATTGTAAACGCCAGATATGCGTTCAATCACCTCCAACGATACTTAGTGAAGTCGAATCCATAGCACATCCTTCAGAGATTGATCAACGCCGAGAGTTTTATCCCTTTTTCGTTCTTATACATCGAGTTTAGTATATTACCATAGAATGGAGCCAAAGCTGGAGAAAATAATAACAAAGATGTCCCAATTACTTACTTGCTTAGAAATGAATGAAATGAAAGGGAAAATGGTACCGAAAACCAAGTAACAAAAACATCCTGGTTCATTCCCTTTCTTCCCACCCTTCACACACAAAGAGGGCGCTTGTGAGAAACATGCTTCAGACAGCCGCCTCTGTGTGCACAAGTAGGGAACTAAGGGAAGAATCGCGCGACTTGGCTCGGCAAATAGCCATCTCCAATGGCTACGAAATTGTAACCCCACGGGATAAGTTTCGTGGGAGAACGACGCTTCAAAAAGAACGGTTTGGCCAAAACAAAGTCCCGTCAATCATGCCCTTCATTAGCGATGAAATAAATGCAGCGATGAAGCGATGCTTAAGAAGGGAGATCTAGAGGAATCGGTAGCGATAATTGAAATACCACCGAATACTCTTCGTCGTCAGTTAGTTCGTAACTGCCTATATGACCGCCTATGTGAAACACAAAAATAGTCTGCCCGTGTGGCAGGGGCAGACCTTTATGTATCCGCATAAAAGAACACAGACAAAAGAACACCTAGATGGCAAACGAAAAGCGAGACAAGGCACGTTACTAGGCACACATAGGATACAAAAGCATAACGGAGACGATTTTGATATAAAAGTCGCTATCCTCGCACGGTAATGCGTATGAATGCTAACCGATGGACAAGAGCTGTTAGTGACTGGATTCCTCAGGATGTCAAACGTACTGCAGGAAGACCATCGACCCGATGGTCAGAGTTCTTCATGAAAAGCCTAGAAAAAAGATATGATGCTCGACGAGTCCCTAAAGCAAGCAGAACCCTCTGGGCTACTCTTGCACGCGACAGGGAAAAATGGAGGATTTACTGGCGTCCGCTCGAGTCACTTGACGATAACGGGACTACACGTGGTACAGGTGGGTGATGCAGGTGATCCTCGCACGGGCAAATACTAACGCGCGAACTCTAGGCTTTTTGGATAAATGCCAAAAATTCTGCAATGAAAAGGTTTGGTGGGCCATGGGCTCATCTCACGTGCACGCCGCAGTGGCGCCTCCAACCACTGCGCCAAACGCGCCACTGCGATGAACAGCAGGAAGGAAGGCCCCGAGATCACGCGTGATTTCGCCCCTTCCTTTCGTACTGATCGTTGACGGGGATGCTGAAGTCGTCAGTTATATACAACTCCGAGCGGCTGTTCCTCCTCGGTGGAAGACAGGTGAAAAAAGCGGTGGGTTTTTTCGAAAGCCGTAGATCTTGCAATTATCGTACACATTCTCATCTTTCTGTTTGTGCTGTTGAAGTGTTTGACCTAGTAAGCTGCGTATTGGTGTACCCTTCCAGGCTCTGAAGAAGGCGATTCTGCCGAAACGTCAACTACGATTGTGTTGTATGTGTTTTATTGTGTGGAGGTAAACGTATGCTGTTTAACAACCTCGCGACTGCTGATAGAGAAAACGATGGATTCATAATTCAATGCCGAGGTTAGAAGAAAGTCAATCCTGGGTACTATTTATGCTATTGATTTTTAAACCTTGGCACAACGTCTTTCAGACGTCTATTCATGCCAAACTGCCTTAGATTGGCTGTATTGAAATGGTCTGCGCTTGAAAAGGCTTGAGTAGCTGTTCTTTGATTTCTCATGTCATCAGAACATTGATTTTAAAACCGATACTTCACAAGTTGTTTTTTTTTCAAAATCTTCGTTAAGCTGCATCATAGGTAGGCTCATATGGAATGCAAATTTAAGAGCTTGCCTTCTACTGAGTTCGAGACCTGCGTTGGTGTCTGCGTAAGGCTTCCAGTTTGTTCTTCTCCCGTTTGTTAAACAGTGGTTTTAGGGGCCCAGAGGAAGAAAGAACAATTTAAACCAGCTATCAACAAAAGGTTTGCAATGTACTACCTGGTTTATCATTAAATTTAATATTTCCGCTCTCTTGACATCCACTTCAGAAAGTTTATTATTTTAAATAATCAACTATCAAATAATCATCGCTTCAAACACATCACGGCGCGGTGGTATGTGGTCTGAAACAAAACTTAAAATCGTAGGAACATTTAAATCAATTTTTTTTCTGATTTGTCCAAATTATTGACGATTGTCAACTACATGCTGTATTTCTGATGCTCACCGAGTCTCCACATGTTAGACAATATTTCTAAATGCTCTCCAGAAGGCAGAGAAAGCTCGTAGCGCAGTAATTAAAGATGGCTTTCAATACACACACTTTTCTTTGTTCGATCCCGCGCTCCATTCCTATCAAATCATGCACCACGCCGGAGTTTGCAAATTGATGTGGCTGCACAAAAACCCTGACTCGAAACATGTGCAGGCCATCACAAGTCAGTGTATAGACGTGATATGCATTCCGTCATCTATGCTACGACTGAATGCACGGCGCATCCCTAAGGGAGACCATTTGGCTTTAAGCATCAATGGGAACGGTATAAAAGCTAGGTGCTTTCGCGTTGAACTTTTTTCTTCGCTAAAAGCACTTCATGGACGATGTTTCACACAATGAGGAAATTAGTGCCAGTTGAAATCACACGAAAACCAGCATTATGACGGTGAAGAGGTCCACAAAGGTTTAGAAAGCTGTACAAACAAAGAGATAAAAAGAGATGAAACTCTCGGTGTTGATAAACCCATGGGGTTGCTTCATCCATTCGACTTCATCGGGCATCGTTAAACGTGATTGAATCTCTTTCTCGTACATGCAGTAACTTGCAGTGAAAAACCGTTCAGTACTGCTATGATTCTAGAAAAGGCTGGCATCAAGTTTGTCCTTTGCCAACTCTGGAAAGATGGAAGGCTTGGTGAGCACAGGACACGGAATCGAACAAACGGCCACCTATGTATCGGAGGGCACCGTCACGCGCAT
>MQTX01000124.1:98982-141049 GCA_009735665.1 Angiostrongylus cantonensis | reverse complement strand
TATATATATGGCCATGTTTTCAAGATAGTTGAATTCTAGCCGAAATATAAAATGTCGTCAATTTATGAACTTGCGAAGGCTTATATTTGGCGGATAACTTTCTATCTTCCCAGCACAACTTAAGAATTTAAGAGTCATATTGTTAAATCTTTATATGTTAGAGGTAAAGATATGTTTTGGAAGAAAATTTGAAGAGCTCGTTCTAGTCTGCCCTATCTATCTCACAAATCTTTGATATTTCCATGCCTTCATATTCGTATTTCTATGAGGAAATAGAGAACCACAGTATTAATTTCAACTAACACCGAAACCTTCCTTGAAACCAGCATGCGGTAAAGAGTTATAATTAGTGCTAAGCATTTAACGAATCACCAACTCGAGTTGGTCTTTGAGTTGAAATTGACCCAGTGGCTTCTGAAAAGAAAAACAAAAACTCACATTGCGGTTGTCATGTCATCGACGCCGAAGGATAGCAGATGTGATTCAGGAAGGCTTTATTTCCAATCTTCGAGGCACGATACTCCTGTCACTAGATCAGAAGTGACTGACGTTCCTTTCTCACTGCCCCAGACGTGGTTCAGTTGTTCTGACTTTGCGTTGAGCACAATGTTAAATATGCGATTTGTTGCCTCGATATCCGATTCGGCAGTTTCTGCAGTGTCCAGATCGTCCGTGTGCTGCTTCGCGGTCACCACCTCATCTGGCGAGAAGCCCTTTGCCGGGAAGAGGTTACTTGGCACCTCAGAGCAGTCGGAAGGCAATGTGGCCGTCGATATGGAGTTCAAAGATGGGGCAATATCCTCATCAGTCCACCAGCTGTCGCTGACGGTGTCAACTGATTTTTGACATAACTTGAATGAGTCCGTGCTAAAGCTGCGTGTGACTGCAGTTGGATAATGTATTGATGAATTATCAGCGGTCACAAGGCTGCTGTTCGTTTCTGGAAACAAGTCGTCTGTAAAGCTATTGTTGTCCTCAAAATGCTCCTGTGATGACGGCACTGCAAATTCATTTTTATCGTCGAAACCTCTAATAGAAGTCGAATTGCCAGCAGCATGACGTTGTCCATTAGTTGACTGGGGACTTTCATGGGATTCATGGCCTTCAGCGCTAGCGTCCTTTGATTGTGCTAGTTCCTGAGATCCTGATCTTAAAAAATGACATAAATAGAAGCAAAGTTTCTAATAAGAAAGGTAATTTTTGCATAATCATCGTGTGTGCGAAAGATTTATGAGCTTCCAATTAATCGCAAGTGGCAAAACCCAGAATTATATTTTCCTAACAAAGTGATATACTATGATAGTTACAGGAATTGTCTGGCTATCTCGGTGATGATTTTAAGCCGACGGCTGTTACAAATAAGTGTGACTCGTTATTGGTGAATCGAAATGCCTAGCCGTTTTACGATCTGATAACAGCGTCAAAGCGTTCTGGGCGCTAGGGTTCTTGTTCTCATACAGCATTCGTTTTCTCTTCTATTCAATCATATTTATACGGATAGCAAATCCTCACGTACGCTAAAGCTTTGTATTTGATGTTGAGCTCAGTGTCGGACTGCATGGCTGCAATTTTCGATGGTCTGATGCAGAGGTCGGCGGCTCCTTGAATCTCCTTGCTGCCTTCTCCAAATGGTTGCAGTTTTTCATTTTCTTTCGCCGCATGCATCATGATTTCGTCTGGCAACGCCGCTCCAAGGTTTACACTGAAATGACTATCACTCATGTTATAATTGGTATTCCATAATGAATGAAGAGAAAAACATAGATTCCCATCAACATAAATGCCGTTTTACGATCTGATAACAGCGTCAAAGCGTTCTGGGCGCTAGGGTTCTTGTTCTCATACAGCATTCGTTTTCTCTTCTATTCAATCATATTTATACGGATAGCAAATCCTCACGTACGCTAAAGCTTTGTATTTGATGTTGAGCTCAGTGTCGGACTGCATGGCTGCAATTTTCGATGGTCTGATGCAGAGGTCGGCGGCTCCTTGAATCTCCTTGCTGCCTTCTCCAAATGGTTGCAGTTTTTCATTTTCTTTCGCCGCATGCATCATGATTTCGTCTGGCAACGCCGCTCCAAGGTTTACACTGAAATGACTATCACTCATGTTATAATTGGTATTCCATGAATGAAGAGAAAAACATAGATTCCCATCAACATAAATCTTGTGAAAACAGTGCCATTATTTCTTGCCTCATTTCAACAGCATAGAAAAACCCAGAAGTCGGCAAGCCCCTTTCAACAATTCGGAAGTGAAAAGGATCGCAGATCAAAAGACGACTATGAACATGTGTTGAGAACCATTCTGCACTTTAGGCGACCGTGAAGTAGCCAGGAGTTAGTTTTAGGTAGACTACAACATTACGCTCCCTTCTACTCTGTGGAAAGAATGCTTTTCTTCGAAATTAACTCAGCTCCCACGGTACAACTCGACAAGCCTTACGTGAGTGACTTTCATTAGAAATAACGATTGAAATATTCGCATTCCTCTGCTTCTAAAAAAACGTTGGTTTAACCATATATAAATATATACGTACTTATATATATACATACATATATATATATATGCTTGTGGCGCAGTGGTTAAGGGCACCCTACGACACACATTGGATTGATCCTGAGCCCCAACCCACCAAGAGTTCAATCCCTCCGGTGTCGGCAAATTGGTACCTGACTTGTCTGGCAGGACAGCAGCACTATCTCGATGTATCGGTAGGCCACCGCCTGTTATTGTGTGGGCCAGGTTATGTAGAGCTATACAAATATATAAGTATATAAATATACGGAGAGATCTGAAAAAAAAACTATATCTTACATCTCTCCATGACTTGCTTCCTGTAGTAGATTGGGTGATTCGATCTGAAATGACTTCAATGCCTATTTAGAAGTTTTGAAAACTACGGGAAACCTGATCAAAACTTATACTGCTTACACTCTCGCTTAATTTCTTAGACTTGTCACCCTTGTCACCTACACGAGAAGGTAAGGCGGCAACCTGAAAATATTGTTTGACGGAAATTGCTTAGCACCGTTCAGTTTATTGTCTAAATACATGGCTTTAGTACGTTGCTTACAGAATGTAGGTGACGATAATTCTTCTTCCCACATTTTTGGAAACGCCAGTACTTCCTATGGGTGGGATGTTCTACATCCCATGTTATCTCCAATTAATTCAAAGGGAACTAGGTCATTCCTGTCAGTACTATCAATGCATCGTCGGCCTTCAACAACACCCGGACAGCGCAACGTCCTCAATTCTTAATCACTCCACTAGTGGAAGGAGTATTGAGCTCTTTACCAGTGTTGCTTATTAATCCATCTTTCTTTCAAATTTTTCGTTTTGTTCGTTTGTGTGTTTCATTCGAATGGTGGACAATAGTTCTCCAGACGCTTTTTACGCTTTCGCACACAAAGCTGTTATTTAATCTGAAAATCTATAGGCTAACGCCATCAAATAGCTTGTATACATAGAATGCTTACGCTTGTAGCGCTTCCAACACCATTCATTTACTCTACCGTTCTGCACTTGATTTCTTATCCAGGTTTCCTTTGCCTACATGTTTTTGCCCGTCGATTAGAATCTCGTTAAACAAAAAATTCTTTTCTCAAAACCTTACACGTCTGCTTTGTTCTTGCAAAGTTTTGGCGTCCACATTTGAAAGCTGAAAAATTGTACAAGACATAAGTCACTGGTCTATTCACGAAGCTAAAAAACACAGTAAGGCTTCAATGTATTAAGAGCATGAGTAAAGCACCATTTCTAGAGCTGTTCTCAGTTGATTTCGTTCCTCCTGTGTGAAATCCTTTTCTGGAGATGTATTACTCAAAGCGCTTTTGATCTGAAATGGTTCAGATAATAAGAACTCGTGACATCTCCTAAACAGGAAGGAAGATAGAAGTATTAGATAAAATATGTAAAAGATTTCACGATGGCGAAGTAAGTGGACAACTGCCACAAAGCCTCCGGATGGGACACGAATGCGTACTTATAGCATGAAAAAAAATTTTTTGCTGGCATACCTATACCCTATACCTACACCTAGTGAACATATAGTTCTCTGAGGTTAAATTCTATTGATTGGACAAAACTGAATCGTTGTGAATAATAACAACAATTCATGAGCAATATGTTTGAGTAGCTATAGGATTAGAATCATCTGCCTGAATTGCAAATCCCTTCCTCTTACCAACCCATTGAGAGTAGATTCTTCTAATTTTATCTCGGGTTTTCTACTTCGCAAAATGAGTTCTGGATTTCGTCATACCTTTCCTTGTGAGAGGAGGCGATGTACACTAGCTGGTCCGACGATCGCTACCACCTGTGCATAGGTAAACGACACCGTCGAGAGTTCACGATTCAAGCTGGTCAACGACGGCGAAGGTTTCGCCTTAATGCAACATTCAACATGTTCACTTCGGAGGTTCGTAGCTCACCATTCTATTTTTTGTGAACCAATACTTTCAGGATGCTCTTAAGCGTACTTGAAGGACTTTAACATCTTCGCACTTCTAACTACGAGTTATAATTCCTCCTTAATTAACAGGTATAAAGATAGTGTCTCTGATTTATATTATTTCTTGAGTGCTCAATACATTTTCATGTTGCACAGAGTGCGGACTAATCATTTACAACTTGAGCGTAATCTATCTGCCAAGGTCTCCAATCAAATTCCGGGTTCACTTTTTCCTATACTCTCAAATGTTTCGCTTTCTTTTTTCATTAACCTTGCTTCCTTAAGTCTACTAGGTTGAAAAAGTATTTCCGACTTTCGCACCAATTGTGGTTTTCTTATCCTAGCTGGCTGTACTTTGGCACATCCACGCTTCCGTAACCGTATTCACTCCTAGACCTTATCTTATGTGTGTCAGTTTCCTTTCGATGTTACGATGTGTCAGTGCTCAACAGTTACGATAGTAATGCAACAGTGGCCCACTTACCGCATCTTTGAAAGCACTCTCTTCTTCCATCTCGTGTACTTCGAAGTAGAGTTCCCCTTTAATGAAGAACGGGACATATTTTTTGCGTTCCACTGACCTGCTTCTTAACAAAACTATGTCATTCGCTTCCCTATTTCTTCATTTTTTAATTCTTATATCTCTCGAAACGAACTGCAAACTCTCATCTTTCTGTGTTAACCTTTTATTTGATGCCTACTATATTTTTCCCACCGAAGGGTATAATGTGAAATGCAACCACCACGATGCTAAGAAATTCTCAAAACTTGGACACCAGATCAGATCGAACCACGACTATCCTTTGCGGAGGCTCGCGTATTACACACTACTTCACGGAGGCCCTCTCTTTGCGTTCCTCTCATTCATCGTTTTCTGGTTTTCCAACATTTGCGGAATTCTCAGCACCCTTATGCTTGTATTTCACATCATATCCTGCGTGAAAAAATTATTGTAAGCAGCAAATAAAAGGTTAACATTGTAATTTGGACTAAAGCCTAGGCTTAACTGGTTTTGACACCGATTTTTGTCTTTCAAATCAATCCTGCTGATGGGTGATTGCTGATTACTGACAAGGATGATGGCAGCTTCAGGTAAAAAACTAGCTAAGAGAAATTCAAAGCAAGGGTCTCCATGGTGCAGTGTGTAATACGCGAGCCCCTGGAAAGGATAGTCGTGGTTCCATCTGGCCCTGGGTTCCAATTTGAGAATATCTGAACATCATTGGTTGTACTTCTCACCTTTCTTTTTTTATTTAACGTTCAAAAGTTTTCACGCACGAGAAAAGTATATATGTTTCTCGAGATGCGCAGGTAATCGTTGTCAAGTTTTTTTTTTCAAATAAAGAAATCGACAAATACTTTTCTTTGAAATTGAAACTTGCCAGAATGCCAACAAACACTGGCATCGCTAACCTTTTCTCTTCATCAAGTTCTCTTGCCGTCTTCTAAAAATGATCTAGTAAATTTGTTAGGGATGGTAAAACAACAAGCAAAATGCTTACGCTTGGACCAAGAACTCTTCTGTTCCAGTGATCCATTGAGAAATGCACTATTTTTAGAAAAAATAAGGAGTTTCTTAAAGTCCTAATTATGCTGTGCCGGCGATTTTGATTTGTGTGGGGCGTCGGGAAAAAACTGCGCTGGGCATGGTTTCGATGGTTTCCTGTTGTTAGTTAAGCAATTTAACCTTCACTGGGGTCCTGAATTAACTTTGCAAGGGCGCGCTTTTATATCTCCACTGTGAATTGGATCTAAAGGAATTGTCTTTAGGCAGCAATTCTTCCGTTCGGTGTCCTGCTAGTTGATTCAGACACGATATTAAAAGCTGCAATTCGAGCTATCGACTTCTCGTTGCTTACCAAGCGCTTGAGCGATGTTTTCTGAAATGTATGCAAAGCTCTAATCACAAAAATCTTTCTCACCTTCGAAAGAGTGGAAAACACGCATCGCTTGTGAAATATAGATGGGCAAGTCATAGAACGAGAAGAACAAACCACAGATGGACGAAAAGAACTGCACAGTGGACTCTACAGGCGTCTCCTAGGTCGATCACCTGCGTTTTCGTAACCAAAGTCAATCAGATGTGCTCGCACCTCCAGATAGTTTGCTGATCACGGTATATGAACTCGCAACAGTCCACCATGTTCGAACAAAACCACCACGATTGTCAAAGATTGCGAGGCAAAGAAACGATTGAAAAATATACGGGGAGCAACTCGTGAGGACGGGCCACCCAAGCAAGCAAGTAAGTAATTGGGACATCATTGTTATTATTTTCTCCAGCTTTGGCTCCATTCTTTAGTAAGATACTAAATTCGTTGTATAAGAACAAAAAAGGGATAAAACTCTCAGCGTTGATCAATCTCTGAAAGATGTGCCATGGATTCGACTTCACTAAGTATCGTTGGAGGAGATTGAACGCATATCTAGCGTTTGCAATAAACTTGCGGTGGCCGACTGATGTGTCGAGCCAGTGCTGCTATCCTCCCAAACAAGTCTGGTGCCAATTTGCCGAACCCGGAGGGATGGAAGGTTTCATAGGCGATGGGCCTAGGTATCGATACTACGTGTGGGTTGCAGGACGTCTCCGACCACTGCGCCAAACGCGTCTTGATTCGGACTGTAATGACTCCGATTGACTTGATTGACTGCAAATTTGTTAACGCATTTCTAGCTTCGAACTAAGTAAAGTCTTCGCTATACAAGTTAGGCTCAATTAAGCTATTCTATCCTTACTTTCACCTTTGAAGTGACAAATGAACGCCTTTACGGGCCTAATTTCAAATTAGTTCAAATTATGTTTTTCGACGAGAAAGAAATAATCAGCTTTGACTATTAAGCAAATAGGAGGTAGCTGACCTCATCATCCGTAAGCTGTTTCATGCTTAACTCGTAATCCGATGACATCTGCAAACAATCTCTAGTCAATGGGAATTTTTTGCTTCACAGAGATTATTTTGTATATTAGTTGAATAAACTAGTGGCTCAGCCCATCGCGAGATCGAGATCACGCCTGATCTCGCCCCTTACCTTCGTATCGATCGTTGATATGGGCCCATGTGCGACTCTGAGCGGCTGTTCTGCCTCGGTGGAAGACAGGTGAAAAAAGAGGTGGGTTTTTCGAGAAGTCGTTGATCTTGTAATTCGATCGATCAGATTTTCATCTTTCTGTTTGTGCTGTTGAAGTGTCTGACATAGTAAGCTGCGCATGAGTGTACCCTTCCAGTCTCTGAAGAAGGCATTTCTTCCGAAACCTCAGCTACAATTGTGTTGTATGTGTGTTATCGTATGGAAACGTATGCTGTTTAATAACCTCGCGATTGCTGAGGGAAGAAGCGCCAAATTCATAATCCAATGCCGAGGTTAATAGAAAGTGGATCCTGGGTACTAGAAGCTAAGTATCGGCCAGAAGTATTTGATTTGTTTGAAACTGCAACGATTCGGCCCTTAGGAACACGTCGTGTGAAGGCTAACACTGATGAAACTCTTTCAGAAAACATCCTCCACCTCAAATCACTTCGAAGAATCTTTTCTTCAAGAGAGAAGGAAAGAAAAAAGCCGACAGAAGCGTGAAGGATGAAAACTAGCTGAACTTACTGAATGCTTTGTAATGGTTCATGATAATCTCCGTATCAATAGGCCCGATAATTTGTCGTGACGAGGAGTTACCCATTTCGCCTGGTGACTAAATGAAAAATGAAGCTGGTGAGGTCACTTTTATACCCATCTATATCAGCAATGTTATATATCACTGCCACGTTGGCGAGCTTTGCGAAGCTGGACCTAAAGGTGACGTTGCAGCTCACGAAAGAAACCTACGGGACATTCAGTGAGAACCGTTTTCCACACGTTTCGTATAGCCGACAATGATTTTTTGTTCCATGCCAAAACGTCACTAGACATTGTGCTATGGTCAGGCGGCAGGCAGGACATGGATAAAAAGACAAGAGGGTGAATATCATAAATGAGACCGTTGCTAAATTTGTTCGTTTAATGGGTACCTTCACAGTCAGGTTTATACACTAGTTAAATGCAGCTTGGTAGTTAATTGTCCAATTGTCCGCTGTAACCATTCTTCTAGATTAAACTTTGATTTTATCTAAATTTCAAGAATACTTGAGTTCATTTCCCAACGATTCGGCTTGTTACGTCGTTCATGACCCTTGATGATGTCGTAGAAGAATCCGAGTCGTCAAGGATCACGTAAAGTGGTAACAGGCATCGCTCCAATCCACAGAGGCAGATAGATCTATGTGATGAAAGTCTAAGCACGCTGTAGCATTGTGATATAAGGATTCTAAGTAAAACCAGGCTGAATCAGCATTCAACAACATGCTTGTGAGCAGAGGAAGTGACTTCATAAACCAGTAGCCCCGACACCACATAGAAAATCATCACTTTGAAATGATGGATCTCTCACAATATTTGAGGAGAAGCTACCCAAATATCTAAGTAAGTACTGCATAGTATTTTGGTTTCTCTTTTTATCCCCTCACCTTGAAAACGTGGAGATCAACTACTTCGCACCTAATTTTTGTTCGCAGTCCCTACGAAGTGGAACCAACTCGCACCCGTCAATGGATCTACCATCTAGTAAATCCGCAATCTTTCCTATATTTTCCACATTATAAACACGTTTTTCATGAGACATTTCAATGGCTTTTTTCTTACATATCTCCTAATTTCTGCATCTATTGTTTCCTGCTATCGAGCTATTTTCGACTATTGCGTACGGTGAAAGGAAACTCTTCCACCATGGAATCCGGCTGCCGTTAGGTCGGTAGGTATCAACAGCATATATGGAGTGTATGTCAGTACTTTTCGCGTTCGCCATGTACCAAACGAAAACTATAATCCATCATGATGAATGGAAGTGGAACAACAACCAGCTAGTGGCAAAATCCACGGATCTCCTTCATAGAGGGATCTCAAGAAAGTTAGTCACGAAGCAACGCGGCTCGTCCCTAGATGGCGGACAGAGAGTTAATCGCAGGCCAAAAGCGACCTTTGCTTCCCTGAGACGCATATTATCCAAGAATGGACTCCCTATTTCGGTTGCGTCGATTTGATACATGCCTTCCGTGTTTACGAGAACGTATTTATCTATGCCAGCATGGGTGTGTCCCTGTTTAAGCTGATTATATTCTACATATCTCCTAATTTCGTACATCTATTGTTCCATGCTTTCGAACTGTATTATATGAGCCAATTCGGCCAAAAGCCTGAAATCAAGAAACAAGGAACTATATTGGGGTTCGATTAGGAGTCACAAAGAGACGTCTGTCTTCAGAAGCACTCGAGCTGATACGCCAGCGTGGAATCGCACGAGTACGAGCTGTGGGCAACCTCAAACTAACGTCCGAACTTGCGAAGCAATGCAGACAGGAGATAAGAGGAAATGTTAGAGCATATCTTTTCTCTCAATATCTCTCTCTTCTCTAGAGCATCATTTACAGTCGAAGCTGGAGAAGCTGGGAAAGGCATTGGAAGCGGGTGGCTTGGAGAGTTTTCTAGAGCATCGTAGATCTGATGAAGAAGACAGAGAACACCAGACTCCGTGCCCACCTTTTGGACTCCACAATTCTTTCTGCCTTAACTTATGCGTCAGAATACCTGGTCGCTGCATAAGAGTAATGAAAGAGCACTCAACGTTATTAAAGGCGCATTCTAAAGGACAATGCTAGGAGACTTTCGTACCATGAAAGTGAAGAAAGGGGTCCGAAGCTCCATCTACGTCAACGATCGAAAGTTAAAGATGCTATTCTACGCGTTAAACTGTCTAAGATAAGATGGCCCGGATACGTAATGCGTATAAACGACAACCTATGAGCAAGAACCTTTAGTGGTCAAAAGTTCGTCACGAAAACACTAGAAGGAAAATACGATGCTCAACGAGTCCCTAGAGCGAGCAGAACTCACTAGTCTACTCTTGCGCACGACAAGGAGAAATGGAAGTTTTACTGCCGACCTCAACGACCAGCGGGACGACAGGTGATACTGGCAAAATTGAGGTTAACACGTGAGAAACAATGCTGGTTGCTATACACTAATGTATGTTACGAACATTAAAAATATGAAAGAGCTATCGCTTTCTGGCTATAAGGATATGTGTAGCGTTCCTGAAGTATCACTTTTATTTTAGGTTGAAGCACATGAAATAGCGCATGCTTCATGAGGACCACGCCCTTCCGAACAAGTGTCCTTGATGATTTATTATCTTATCATAGCAAAACGTGTTAAGTGCTTAAGCACAGGTATTTTTGCGCATCCTCACCTACTATGCCCTCTATGCTGCACACTCTTTTCAGCAGTAATATTCTCTCGTCACAAAGTAGTTTCGCCCAAAAGAGGTTTTTCCAAACCATTAGGTTTTGGAAAATAGTTTTTCAAGAGCCACACCTGGAGTAATATCTATGTTGAACAAGCTTTATGGAACACAAGAAGCAGGGTAAAAATATCTCTTCACTAGTGCAGAGGTGTATACACATTTCGGTGTACGTGGTCCGGTATGTGCTAAACCAGCTCCGTGAACACATTCGAAAAGCGATTTTTTAAAACCAACAGGTATAAAAAAATGCTTCTATCGGCCAACGTTCAGAACAAATATCTGCATTGGAAAACTTGTCGATAAAGTATAAAAATTACGGTAAGGAACCTAAAGAAAACCAGTCCACAGTGGCTGGTATGGTAGTGCAACGTAACAGTTCGCTTCAGGCACTAAGACCCTGAACACAATCTCTCATCTTGACACCGTTCTTCATTTCAACGTTACCCATGCAAAAATCTTAAAATACGAAAGGGATACTAAGACATGAGACATATATTATCTTTATTACAACCATGTAAAATATTTGGACGAAAAATTTACTGTCATAATTGTGAAATCACCGTGTAGAATTGAAGCCAACGCAGTGCAGAGAAAACTGTCATTTAGCAGCTCGAGTGACTTTCCTGAAACACAAAATTCGTCACTTCAGTTAACCTGCATTTTTAAGGGCGGCATTAGCTTTCTATTAAATAATAAACACAGCAAGCAAGTAAACATTTAGAAAACGCATTCGTTTGCGTTGGCCAGAATCCTCTAGTAGACGTAGCAAGAGAACAGAGTATAGTTTGCTGTGTTGATCGTCTCTGTGCTGTATGTGGTAAAATGATTGTGTTGCGTCCATACTTCCATCGTCCTTCGTCCATCAAAAATAAAGGATCTTTAAAAAAAAAAACCTGTGGTTGCAAAGTACCTCAGTAAGAGTCAACTCAAGAGCTCCTGTCCGTATGCCTCCGAGCGTGACCTCACTGATCCTCGACATAGGTGGCACTGTTTTATGAAGACTTCTGCTCGTTTCCCACGAGTGAGCACTCGTTAAAGTTCATCGTATTTTTTTTTGGCACCTTGCTTATGTTCTGCTTAAGTGCAAGTGGCAATTACCCACAAACTAATATACAAAAACGACAATTCGCTTACTGCAGGAGTAATCCTCGTACCCTTCCATACCAGTTCTGAGACAATCCAAGCGTACTGTCAAGTCAAAAATAAATGGACTTTTTTTGTTTGGGTGCACACTGCTTTTGTCCTAGGGCGCACACTTAGTCAACATCTATCTTAGGCGTAAGAATTTTGCTACACTCCAGTGTTAATCCTTCTTCTTCTTAAGCATAGCTTTTAAATCAACTGGACTTATTGGCACTGCATAATTCTTTGCTATTTTCTACTTTACTGGTTCGTTCTTATGAACTTAACCATATTTTAAATGAGCATAGACATGTAGCATGGAACAGTAGTTGGTAAGGAATTTCAAGGAGTCATTATGACGCAAGAGACAGTAGCAATGACTTGAGAGAGTCTGTAGGGCAACAATCATATGGAGCAATACTGCTCGGTATTACGCCAATTAGATGAATAGATTCTAGTCCTTCGTCAAGGAACCACTTTGCCACTAAATGGCCTCAAGCTTCAATGACAGAAAAGGCCAACGACAACGATTACAGAATAGGAAAGTTTGAAGTAAGACATTGGACGAAGGGCAGCCATGTGAACAAGCAGAGTTTCAAAAAGGATTTAGTATGATGGACCACATCCACACGATAACAAGGCTCATTGAAGTATCGCGAGATTACAAAAGACCGCTCTGTCTTACTTTCATCGACTTAGAGAGGGCCTTTGACTCAATTGAGATAGAAGCAGTCATGGAAGCCCTTGGTAATCATGGAGTCCCTACTCAGTACATAAAGATTCTTCGTGAGCTGTAAAAAAAAATTTCACAATTGAGATATAACCATTCTACAACGATATTATCATTGACGTCAAAAGAGGGATTGGACAAAGCGATACCATCTCGCCAAAATTATTTACCACCACCCTCTAGAACGTCATGTGAACACTGGAATGGGATAATATGGGAGTGGAAATCTATGGTCGGCAGTTACATAATCTTCGCTTTGCTGATGGCATCGGCCATATAACACCAAACATCAGCCAAGCGGAATGTATGCTTGCCGACTTTGATAAAGATAAGGTGTGTGGAAAGATTGGTCTTCGACTAAATATCACAAAACCGATGTTCATGAGGAACGGATTGGTTTCGTATGCCCCATTCACGCTCAACGGAACGACTATCTCCGAATGCTTCAGTTATGTCTATCCAGGTCGGGAAATCAATATGATGAACGGCTTAGCTCCAGAGCTGAGCAGAAGGAAACGACCTGCTTGGGGAGCTTTCAAGAGCATAGAGGATATAGTGAAGAGGACAAAGAACACCCGACACCCTGCCCAAATTTTCGACTCAACGCCACTTCCTGCTCTAACGTAATGCGTCAGAAACCTGGTCGATACGTAAGCATAATAAAAGATCACTCAGCGTTATGGAAAGCGCAGTCGAAAGGACGATGCTAGGAGTATCCCGTTCCACACAAGTAAAGGGTGGAATCCGAAGCTCCGATCTGCATCAACGTTCAAAAATCAAAGATGCTGTTTTGTAGCCAAACAGTCGAAGGTAAAATGGACCAGACACGTAATACGTATGAACGACAACTGACGGACAAGACCCGTAATTGATTGGATTCCTCGGGACGTCAAACGTACTGCAGGAAGACCACCGACCTGATGATCAGAGTTCTTCACGAAGAGTCTAGAAGAAAGATATGATGCTCGACAAGTCCCTAGAGCGAGCAGGACCCACTGGGCTACTCTTGCAAACGACAGGGAAAAACGGAAGATTTACTGGCACCCGCTCGAGTCACTCGACGTTCAGCGGGACTACAGGTGATACGTTTAGGAAAACATCAACTGGACATGGGTGTCATCCAACGGTATGTCTCATTCGGGAATCGACCACGCTAACACAAGTAGAAGATGGAACCTCTTTGCTTTCTGCTATTGCCATCATTCTGACCTGGATTTGCTCATCATCTTCTGAATGCATGGGAAGATCCGATTTACTATTGGGAAAAAACTATTGTTATCGTCAAAGAAGAAGAAAATAGGTCGCTTAAATTCTTGTTGCTCGAATAGTGAGTCTCTAGTCGCGTTTGATTCAGATTGAAATCCTTTTCTCATATGGCTAAAAGATCAGGGAAGACCCTACCGAAGCCTAGAAACTTCGTCGAGGGATCGAAACGTTATGCCTAAAACATCTCAGCTCCAAAAGCAGAAGTTTAGACCATATCTCTTAAGCCACTACGTAGTTACCATGGAATAGAAAAAAGGTCAGATTTAATTCTATCGCTTTACAACTAAAATCGTTTATGACAAATAGCAGTTGTAGAAGATCCATACAGGGGGATAAAACAAAGTACAGGTAGACAAAAAATGCAACAAGCATTTCGAAACAGAACTACTGTGTAGAAACGCTTTCAGAATATTCAACTGCTAATGAATACGCCCTGAACCGAACTTTTTCTTCGACAATTCCCGTCCTGGACCAAAAATATTCTTTGAAGAGAAACCACCCGAATTCATCCCTCTAAGATTTGAGTTGGGCGCGTGTGGCTCAGTGCTTGGAGGTGCCACTGTGACACACACGTGGAATTAATCCCTGCGCCCATGACCCATCAAGTTTTCGATCTCTCCGGGGTCGGCCAATTGTTACCAGACTTGCCTTGGAGGATGGCAGTACTGGCTCGATACATCGGTAGGCCACTGCGAGTTATTGTAAAAGCCAGTTATGCATTCAATCACTTCCAACGATACTTAATGAAGTCGAATGCACGGCGCATCTCTCAGGGATTGATCAACGCCGACAGCTTTTTATCCTTTAAGATTCGAGTTGCGATCGAAAGCAGAGAGAAACAAACTACCGCCGACTTCCCACGATCCATTAGGATAGGCGACCGCACGTGGGAGAAATTTAAGAACGTTCTAAGAATTAAGAATGCTACATGACATTCAAGGGAAAGTCACGCCCACGCGGCATTAAATCTGCCCTGGAGAACAGAATGACAGGAGGAATAAATGCGCATTCAACTCCCAGCTTTTATGAGCGAATGGCAGTCTGGATTGCAATTAAGCTGTTCAACAGAACTGCCGAGTAAAATACTAGAGACTACTTGCAATTTTGTGCAGCTTGCGAGGAGCACTGAGCTCGTCAATGCGTACTATCTGAGATATAATCAGAGAATAAACATATTCGCATAATCAGATGCAGATTTCTTTGTCATTTTGTTCGCACAATAAGCCATGAATCGTCGCAGAATCCACACATTTTTTTGCAATAGCACAACAGAAACATGCATTCACCTCCCATTCGCCAACAAGTCTGGGTTTTTCCATCAGTGCAATTTGTGATTGGTTTAGTGACCAGTGACTGGTTTTCATAACTTGTGATGAGTGGCAGGTGGCTTGGACTATGTTCAGCACAACATCTGCGGTATGGAAGCTACTGACTTTATACAAGATATGATGCTAAGATGTTTTTGGAACAATAAAACCACAAAGAAATCGCACTGAAATTAACCAGTTGCACTTTCATGAACATTTTGAAGATATGAGCCATCACGAAATGTCAGTGAGCGTTTCGCTAACTTAGACATGAGGAATGCTAGTTTGAGGAACTGAATTCGGGCTGAAAGCTAAGAACTCACCCTAAAAATATAAACCAGTACCATATGTTAAAAAAGAAGAAGCAAGTAGGAAATATAACTGACGATGCCTGAAAGAGTTGATCGATTCGATTCATAGCAGAATTTGTTAATGAAGAAGGAAAAGTAAGAAAGAGTATTGATTCGAAGACTTAAGAGGAATATTATACATATAAAATACAGTGATGCCGCACCCTATCCAGTTTCACTGCGGTCCATTCACGACATTTCGTACACAGCCACGAACAGTGGCATCTGAAAATGGAAAAAAACAGAGTAACTGTCAATGTCAAGGGAAGGTGTTCCCACTAAAAACGTGGAATAGCATTTCTTTATCGCATTCATTCAGAAATGACGACTAAGAAAGCAAAAGGTAAACATCAACAGTAAATAAAGAGCAGGGAATTGAGAGAAGTGCCGATATACTATGAGAAAATCATAAAATCTACTAAGAGGCACTTGAGAATTTTTAACCACAGTACGAGGCTATGTTGGACCTTTCATATTTCTACAGTGTGAACCACAAATCCTTTTTTTAAAGGTTAAATCATTATTTTTGTATTTCAGCATACTCAATTGTTCTTACAAGGATAAAAAAGGATAAACCTTTCCACGATGATCAATCCTCGAGGGAGGCGCCATGCATTCGGCTTCATCAAGCATCGTTTGCAGGTGATTGAATGCATATCCAGCTTTCACAGTGACATGCAGTGACTTACCGATGCATCGAGCCAGTGCTGCAATCCTCCCAGCCAAATCTGATACCAATTTATCGGCCCGGAGCGATGGAGAGCTTGGTGGACCGTGGAAGCGGGGATCGATCCCACGTGTTTGTTGCACGGCGCCTCCAACCACTGCGCCGGAATGGACAGCGGGTGAGGAAATGGACAAATGTTTCAAGTTGTTGAACGAACAGTCAGAGTATATCAAATACACCTGTGAGAAACTAAAAAAAAACTGGCTTTCATTTCTGAATGTCCAAATTAACCTGTCAGAAAATGGCTAAATTGCAAAGTGGTACCAAAAGCCAAGTAGTAAAAATATCTTGGTTCATAACCTCTCCTCTCACCCCTCTCACACGAAAAGGGCGCTTGTTAGAAACATGTTTCGAACGGCCACCAGCGTGTGTACAGGAGGAGAACAGAAGGAAGAATCCCGGAACCTGGCGCGGGAAATAGCCATTTCCAATGGCTACGAAACTGTAGCTCCTCAGGACAGGTGTAGAAAAAAGGCCAATCCCTAAACGACACCTCTAGCGATAGTAAAGTCTCGTTTATCCTGCCCTTCATCTCAAACGAACTAAGTGCAGCTATATCACACTGCTTAAGAAGGGCTGGTCTAGAGAATTGGGTTAGAATAGTCGAAACACCAGCGAGCACTCTAAAAAGCCAATTGATTCGTAACCGCCTGTATGACCGTCTATGCACTCTGGTAAATCGTGTGGAGACGAATACGTTGGCGAAACGGGTAGACCACTCTGCGTCCGTATGAAAGAACACCTAGTCGGTAAACTTAAAGTTAGACCAAGTACCTCACTGGACACGCGTAGGACACAGAGACATAACGGGGAAGATTTTGAAGTAGAAGTGAGGATCTTCGTACAGGAGTCGAAAACACAAGCGCGAAAAATTCTTGAAGTATTCTGGATTAATTCTAAGAATTCGAAAATTAACCGCAGTGAGGAATGCCTCAATATCACGCGTGATATCGGGCAGTATTTAAGACTGCTGTTTTGATGTGAGAGGCACATTACGCTCCCATGTCAACCTTGTGCGGTTGGTCTCCACGTGACATATCTAATGAAGAACTCATAGAAAGCGATGAGCTTGCGAGGAAGCCGTTCTGTGTTCAATATGATTGAAATATTAGTTCAGCGTTTTCTCTGTTTGGTTATGGAGGTATTTGGCCGGGTAGATTGCAGTCAACTTGACCTTTCCTGGCTCCGAGGAAGGCGAAATCCGCCGAAACGTCAGCTGGTGCGTAAAAAAAGAATAAAATAACACCTCGCGTTTGCTCAACAAGAATATAAAGAATAACTTGATCAATGCCGAGGTCAGTAGAAAGTCGATCGTTGAAATTGTTAATAATGTTACCACTGTTATTATTATTGTTTGTAAAATTGATGTAAGAGGGCGAGAAAAATGAAAAGACATTAATGTCCACAAGTATAGAATTAATAAATGGTAATAACAAAAATTAGTAATAATAATGCTGGTAACGTTCTGAAATAATTATAATAGTAAATCTTAAATAGCAAACAATTGATAATAACAGAAATAAGACATAGCAATAATTAATAATAGTACCTCTAAACGGTACGATTGAGATAGAAGCAGTCATGGAAGCCCTTGGTAATCAAGGAGTCCCTACTCAGTACATAAAGATTCTTCGTGACACTCGACGATCAACGGGACTACAGGTGATACAGGTGATACCTCTAAACGGTTTACCGCCTCATCGTGGCTCGGAAGTGTTCCTGGGTGTCCGGCTTCGATGTGTAGCCTCCTTGGGTGGCCCCCAGCACGGCTTTCCAAGCTGAGAAGGAGCCCAAAGTTTTTCCATTAAGAGGACCAGCTAAGAGTAGACCAATACCGTCCTGGTATCAATTAGTCGCATGGTAGCAAAAGTCCCTCTGATCCACAAGGACGACGACTGCCTGTGGTGGTGACGACCTGGGGCAGACTTTGCCTTGAATAACCTCGAGGCTACAGAGAACACTCATTCGAGGTGCTCAACTGAGGAAGATCCGGTTCAATGCGAGACGAAGACGCCACATCGAGAAGAGGAACAACTATGGACGATCGACAAGGATCGTCGGTTCTGATGAAGACGAAGACGTCGAAACGTTAGCTAAATAAGCATCTCATCTCAATTTCGTGGAAGCTCAAAAATATAAACAAATGTTGATTATTGTAGTACCGAGGTTGAATGACGGTTGGTTTCAAAATAATGACAGAGATTAGTAGCAATAGATGACAGCGACAAATAACAACAAGAATAATAGTATCAATGATATGATAATAATAGTGACCAAAATAATAATGAAGGATAGGTGGAAAAGTGCTGGAAAAACGACGAAAATAGCAAGAAACAACGACACACTTGATGGAGGCGTGATGGCCGTTCCTTGACAGGTAGCCGACGACGGCGAGTTCGATGAGCGAGGCGAAGATGAACGCCATCGAGCTGAGGATCCAGACGTCGATTGCTGAACTACATCGGCATTGGCCATACTCATCAACAACTCAGTGTTCATAAGAGTGAAATGTCACTCCACCACCACATTTACTTGCTCAAATACTTTTTCCTGCCCCTATGTATGAAATGGAAATAGAATTTTGTATGAAATGGTCATCTACTCGATGGACATTTGGACATCTCCACGTACTGTTCAACATGTCTCGACGTAGAAGCTGTGATTCTCTCAGACTTACGACTGGCACCTGGATTCAACCAACCTTTTACATCACTGGTTTTTGGCAAGTTGTTGACGACCGAACCGAATTGAAACCTGAACAGTAAGTATAGTCCTAGTATAATAAATCACAATTTTACGGAGGAAATAGCAAGTGATAAATAAGAGAAGAGTGCAAAAAAAGAAAAAAGCTTATAAGGAAAGAGAGGAAAACTTTGATACGTAAACTACGTTTATACTCCATCTTAGTAGATCTCTTCTACCGATTAAAACTCAAAACAAAAAAATTGGAAGATGTTGTCGATGTCGTTACCTTCTCGGAAAACTGCATTACATCTACAAGATCATACTTCATATAACTTTCGTTTCATTGAATAACTTCATATTTTATTTCTTAGTGGAATATATTTATAACACTTTTAGGGTTCTTAATAAATTTTCAAATGTGATGACACCATGTTAGCAGTTAAAGTCCCTGCAGTTGCTGCATCTGTTTGATTCCTAGATTTCGGCCGTGCTCACCATGAGTACATATGAATTCGTGCTGGCCCATTTGCCCTCTAACAAGTGACCCTGCCCATTTTATTTCATTTCTCGGTTTGGCCGTCGGTTCAGTTACTACTAGAGATTTTCGTCTTCATAAAAGATGTTGAGTGCTTGACAAATTAATTCTCCTGGAATACCCTTGCTACTGCATTCCCAGTTTATCACATGCAAGTGCTCTCCTTTGTGAATCGAAGCTATCGCAAGAGATGCCTGGTGCAAATTTGCAGACCCTGTAGTGGAGGGACGGAGAGAATGCTTGATTAGGCAAGGATACGGCTTCGATTCAACAATTACATGCCACAGGGCACAACCACTGCATTGCACGAGCTTAAAATGGAAGTGTATTGGTCTGACCTATTTAAAACGTCGTTATTTCAGAAAGTAATAGACGTGAAGTATAATAAGCAAGGATCCACTCTAAAGTACAAACTAGCTTCTACCAATCCAACAACCGTTTCCACATTTTTGGGTCGTTCCTACTGGTTCATCATCTCGCTTATGCAGCTACAGGTTAAACCTGTATTTACTTATCTGGTAAATCTACTAATACAATTGCTACAATTATTAATCACTATTGAAAAAGTCAAAAAAGAAACAAAGGAAGAAGAGACAAATGAAATCCTTGTCTTAAAAACTAGTGAAAATCACGATAAAGATTCAATCACGGAGCCTTACGCGAGCACCCTGGTCATTGTCCCAGATTCCATTCAATCAAAAAACAAACCGAAACCACTAAGCGAGACGATAAACGTTGTGAATTATTTTTATGTTCCTCTATACCGTTGCACCAAAATTAGGCATGAGAAGAACATACGTTAGTGCTAGCAACGAGTTCACGCCGACAGTTGTTCGGGAAGGAATTTGTTCGGCACCGAGGTAGAACGACACCTTGAATACAGGAAAAGCAGAGAGACTATTTTTCAGAGCTACTGAAGATATTTTACAAATACAAAAAAATCTCACCCAAGAGATGAACACAGAAATATAGGCGGGGACATAGACCTGAAAAAAAAGTTTCTTTGATAAATCAATAAGTTCTTCGGATCGGGCCGAGAAGAAATTAACCCGAAGATTGAAAACGAAAGCATACCTGTAAAATATAGAAACCGTATAATCGTTGAAAAGTAAAGGTGGCGATCAACTCGTTGAAGATGCCTGGTGGATAAAGCTAAAATGGGACTTCAATGCTAAAGTGAAGACAATCTAATATCCAGAAAATTATCTTGGTACCAATATACGTCCCAAATTTCCAGATTTTTAAAAATGGTTGGCAACTTACAAAGGTAGCAAAAGATTTTAATAAATATGTAGATTCCTATGTTAGATATTTCGATGATCCGAGTGTTGGAAAGAGTAAAACAGCGGACTGACAATAGTGGAAACCCATCCAGAAAGTGAAGCAACAATGTACCCTCAACAAAGTTGTTCTACTCCCGTTCTAGGTCGAGAAAATCACCGATCTTTCAAGTGTAAGTCAAATGCTAACTATGTCGTCCGCAAAGGATAAAACGTAGATTTGTTAGTCAGCCAACCAACAAGTCATACCAAAGCCGACTTACAACGACGTGGTGGAGCACATCATCGTCATAGTGACAAATTCATTAATCTTATCTTCAAAACTATTTATTTGAAAACATGGATGGATTATACCCATATAGATTAAAAATGCCGACAAAAACACTTTCAATGACATCAGCGTTCCTCACTTCTCAGAAAAAGAAAGAAAGAGAACGTGAATGAAAACGACTTTGGACTTTATAATTGCAATAATTGTTGACATTTTAAAGATCGACTTTCATTAAGTCTTGGTAACGTCAACCAATTAATTTCTATGTGCTTGCACTAACACCAGATTGGTAAAAAACTTTTAACCGGCTAATGTCTCGGCGCCTTCGCTTTCTTCTGAGCCGAATTGGTCGGAGTTGATTGCCCACAATTCTTATTTGTTCTTATATGGGTCTTTGTGATCGCATCGTGTTAAATCCAGTGCTGCACCGCTAGAATGGTAAACTTCACTCAGCGGTGCCTTTTTACATGACACTGAGGTGTGAATCGACCAACATCCGTCATCGGAAGAAGGGAGAACTATGGACAATCGACTTGAAGCGATCTTGTTCTGAGGGAGGCGAAGACGCTAAAACGTTAGCCAAACAAAAGTCTTAAGCAGCCTCATGATAGCTCACCCATATTGAATCATTATCCTTACTGTTGATATTTGATGTCTCAGATATAGAACGATAGTTCGAATGATGGGTGGGCGCAGCAGTTCATGGCAATATTGGTGCTTCATAGCATCATCAGTAATGGAGTGAAGATGTAGTCCATCTGGAGATCAAAGCACAGTGATTAGACGAAATGTTAATCACCCGCAATTCGCTACTCGCTGAGAAATCGACGAGCACGTAGTCGGGTAACGTGATGTTGCCTTTCAAGATGGTTATTGGTGGCACGGTGTCGATCCATTCCATTTCTACCTTAAAGGCTATCAATAAGTGCAAACAGTAATATCGATAGCTGTAGAAGAGGAAGGAGCGTTCCTTCTAAAAATAGTAACTGAATACAAAGTTATCGAAACAAAGGGATTTAGGAACCCGAGCACAAAATTTTCAAATGAGCTGACTATTTTTGCAAATACCTAAGGCTTTTGATCACATAAAAATTCCCAATAAGAACTCCTATCATGTGTCAGATGTTTCCTAAAGGGTTGTACCTGTTCGTGATTGTGCGTGAAACTCTCGTAGAACAACATGCATCTCTGCTGGTCGATCGGAAACGTTCTGCAAAAGGAAGTGCATTTTGTGAAAGTCGTTACCGTTCAACCTCGCAATGCTTCACTCGATCACGACTTTCAAATTGAACCATGTAAAGGTTCGCTCATAATTTTACAGAACTTTCAAGATAAGTAACTAGATTTATTTAATATTACAAAAAACCATTGAGATCAGAGCATCTTTGCTCGCCTCATCGTTAATAAATGGTAAGAAATTGGACGTTTTCTAATCACCAGAATCGTAAAGCTCATGTTAAACAGAGAAGTTTTTGAAGTTTACTGACTATAAGGTTAGCTGGTTAGCGCAGATGGCACAAATAGCGGATATCTATTATATATATCTAGCTGTCTATCAGAGAGATGGCACAGTGGAACTGATGTCGGTCATCACGAGCATGGTGTTAGTTCGATTTCACTTCGGGCTAGCCAAGCCTTTCATTCCTCCGTGGTTGGGAAATTGTTAACGGACTTGTCTAGGAAAAAGATCACTCTCTGCAATCCAGTTGCCCGGTTATCTCACGACATCTATAACTGAAAAGACCGACTTTCTATAAACCTCGGCATAGTAGTTGATATATTTATTTATATGATCTTATGAACTGATCTTTAGCTGTGGACCCCACTCGCAACATCACGGCTCTGAGGAAGGCGAAATCGCCGAAACGTCAGCCATCGACCAACAACACCAACAACAACGACAACGACAACGAAGACCTATACCAACCTCTCATCAGCTAAAGAAGATCAGTTTATAAGATCATATAAATAAAAATATCTCAGGACACCTCGGAGAATTGCTCGGACAGCGTTGTACGACATTCAAAGTGAAATGGAAGTCTTCAAGCAGCAACTGAAAGCCACACGTAAAAAACTTGGAAGATCTTCGTGAAAAATGAATGCGAGGAAACGAATCGAATACGAGAAGTGCCGGGATCGGCACACTAGACGTGAAGACGGGTCATATAAAAAAATAACTATTTGTTTAAGATTGGTGTTAGAACAAAAATTATACCTCTAATCGTCGAATATCCAATAGGATTTGGGCGCAATATATTAATATCCATCTTTAACTCTCTTTCTTGTCATTTTCTTGTCCTCTTTTTAAAATGCCTATGCAAATATTTGACGAGCATGTAGCATACTGGCTAGAAGAGCCCTGCAAAATACAGAAGGTCTCTGGTTCCCTTCCTCCCTCGAGCAAGTCAATCCCACCGTCCCTTCGAGATCAGCAAGTAGGTGCCAGACTTGAAGTCACTGTGCTGGCCACATGTGCAATCAACCAACTCTGTGGTGTCTTCTGAATCAACCAACTATATGGTGTCTTCTGACGTACTAGAATACAATAGCGCATCCTTCAGAGATTGATTAGCTCGAATTCTCTGTCCCTTCGTCGTTATTTTCGTACATGATTTTACATGATGAATGCAATACGAAATTAATGACGATGTCTGACGCTGTGTGAGCTAAGGCCTTTCTTCAGACCCAGGGTAAAGTTCTTTGAGCGTGTGAAATATGACATAATCACATATATGCCAATTAGCAAGAATTTTACGCACTTTACAAGCTTCTATGTAATAAAATCCGCTGCCTACCGTAATGTGTTCGAACATGGTCCAGTAAGTTTGATACGGTAGTTGTGCCAGATGCTGCCGTTACTGTAGATCTGCAGAAAAATGTTCTTGAATGGACTCGAATGGATGTTTGCCAGTTTGCTGTTCACGAAACAAGCATGTGGATTCCATATTTTTTCCAGGATGGTGCGTCCGTCGACTGACATATTACTAAAAACACGTATGGAACGTGGATAATTTCAGGAAATCAAAATAATGTCGAAGGACAAATCTAGTTATGATGGATCAAGCTCTTTGATCAGTGAGGAAAAAGGAAGAAATATGTCGAAAAACTAGCCTTGCAAAAATCCTGACAAAGATTACGTCTCGGTATCCCAAATGGCACACTTTAGCACCATTTTCAAGATATTACGTTAATTTTATTAACAAAAACTTAAACGGATTTGATTTGGATATCATTTTCCATAAAAATAGGACGACTAAAAAGAATGGATTACACAAACCTCTTGCAAGGATTCAGATGCGAATATGCCAAAGCTGGATCGGTCCACCGTTCAGTAACGTAGATGTCAAGCTCGAACTCAGACGTGATCTCGATGATTTTCGATACTTCTTGCACCCAGACCTATACTACAACAATACAGAGAAAATAGTTTTTAACTGGATCGACACTATGGGTGAAAGGGAGTGCTTTTATTTCTTGAGTATGTCCAACCCATTAATTGCGAAGTCGGAAAGTTGCTTTGCCTTAACAGAAAGGCTCGTTGTTTCGACGAATTCGTACTAAAATATTGTATTATCTTGTAGCGCTCTACCGCATCGTCGTTGCTAGGTGAGTATGTCCAACCCATTAATTGCGAAGTCGGAAAGTTGCTTTGCCTTAACAGAAAGGCTCGTTGTTCCGACGAATTCGTACTAAAATATTGTAGCATTCCTAGGTGTTAAACTAAGTACAGTGTAAGACGGAGCACATTCCTGCAGCGTTTTCTCGTAGATAGAGAATAGGTTCGACATTTCCTCCGAGAACACAGCTAAAAAAAAACCAACACCAAAACCCATTTCGATGCTAAACTAGTTGCGAAGTGGCAAATATAACCTTGGCAAGGGTAAGTTACTACCTATGATGAACACCTGAGAAAGTCTCAGCAAAGCTGCTTTGGTACTCCAAGTAAATTAAATGTAGCACCTTTTTATTTGATAAAAGTTGTATGTTGTTCTGGCAAGTTCTGTCCATTACGACGAATAAGGAAAGATCAAGAGAATGGAGGAAAACAGGAGAAAGTATTTGTAGAAGCTACAGAAAATAGGAAGAGCATCTGAAACGTTAGCAGGAGGTTGGCCACTTATAGAGAGCAAAGACGACCACTCTTTAGTGTCTAAAAAGAGCAATCATTGCAACAAAAAGGATAATGTGAGAGGTCACTACAGCTTCTGTGCTCGATGGCTGACTTAGCTAAAGCATCAACTCGCAGGTTTCTTTCTTCAGAGGCTCTGCGTCAAGTTCAAAAACTCAAAGCTGAACCGTAGGGAGGAACATTTTATGATTATAAATGACTTCAACCCATACTTCATTTTGATTTTTTGATCTGGCAAAAGCACGTTCGTCATTTCAGGTGAACTTTGTAAGGGTTGCATCCCGTGCTAACCAGATGGAGAATACGTATAAACGGTATGTGTGCCCGAGTTTTTCCGCTGTGAAAGTGTACATGGACGAATAGAGTGCCTGTCAATACGACCTTCACCAGTCTATTAAGAAGGCAAAATCCACCAAAACTTTGGTTAGCCTATAAAATTCAAACAAAAAAATTTGTTGTTCACATATCTACGTCCATACTTTCTCAAGTAGTGCTCGAGGTACCGTCGCCTCGTAATTTTAAACATTCCGTACCTCAACAGAAACCTGCACATGTCCACCACCTGGTAACTCGAGTTTGTTGTAACCGTTCAATATATATTCTAAAATACTTTTTTTTGACAGGTTAACTATTTGTTAAAAAATACCACTGAACACAAACCTATTATTACATCGTCTCCAGTGCACAGACCACTTCCGACAGGTGCTATTGAAAAGTTACGCGACAACGGTTCCGAGCAAATTCCGTAAAGACTGTAATTTTACGTACTTTGCAAACAGTTGTTCAAATTGACGCTTAAAACCTGGCGTCTATTTTTCTCGCCTAATAGAGTGCCTGTCAATACGACCTTCACCAGTCTATTAAGAAGGCAAAATCCACCAAAACTTTGGTTAGCCTATAAAATTCAAACAAAAAAATTTGTTGTTCACATATCTACGTCCATACTTTCTCAAGTAGTGCTCGAGGTACCGTCGCCTCGTAATTTTAAACATTCCGTACCTCAACAGAAACCTGCACATGTCCACCACCTGGTAACTCGAGTTTGTTGTAACCGTTCAATATATATTCTAAAATACTTTTTTTTGACAGGTTAACTATTTGTTAAAAAATACCACTGAACACAAACCTATTATTACATCGTCTCCAGTGCACAGACCACTTCCGACAGGTGCTATTGAAAAGTTACGCGACAACGGTTCCGAGCAAATTCCGTAAAGACTGTAATTTTACGTACTTTGCAAACAGTTGTTCAAATTGACGCTTAAAACCTGGCGTCTATTTTTCTCGCCTCATGTTGAATGACCTAACTAAATACACGGTCAACATTACAGAAACCTAGGCTTTATCTCACCAGTTCTCGTCTTCAAACGCATCCGTTAACTCGGGAAGGTAAACCAGCGGTATACAGAAACATACAAGCTTCATCGTTGCCGCTCTCAGGTCATTTTTGTTGATTTTCTGCGACTGTACTAATTTATCAAGCTGCCCGTCTCTGAAACCGCGCCCATTTTCTGTTGAACAAAGTAATCAGTACACAGGGATAACTCAGATTAGTCATGGTAGTAGGCGCGCTGAGTGTTTGAAACAATCAAACAATTAGTGTTTTTATAGAAATCGTTGACATGACATTCGTAGGAATAGGAAAAGATCGGAATCTCCAACACTAGAAATAAAACCATGAGAAGAAAAAGAGGCACACGCTAGTGTTCGTTGATATAACGAGTCTTCGTTTTCAGGCCTATGGGGTTCAGAGTAATGACAAGAGACAGATTGGAAATGCTCAAATAGCTCATGTGCAATAAGCAGAATTTGCAATATATGGTAGACGGAAGCAAAGTAAAAAAAAATATTCCATTCATTCATCGAAGTCGTCAACAAGTTGAACGGGAATATACGCACTTGATAAACCATGTGTGTTGAGGAATAACTCGCGTTGGTTAGAGTGAGAACCACATTTCGCCAATGTGTAACGCAGTAGTGGACCAACGTGATCATAAGGCTATAATGATAAGTAGTACACGAAGTGCCTCGTTATCTGGGAGAATGCTCAAAGGTAAGTAAACATAATCAGAACGTTCAGAAAATGAAAGGAAAGGATTCTCCAGGCGGGTGATCCAAGAGAAGCGAAGAAGGGGACAACCAGTTTTACAGCAAAAACCCTTTGTACGTTTTCGTTCATAGCTCGGTTATATACGGTTGTTCAATTATAGAGGCGTGCTTAATGAGCGCACGGAGGGACCAGTGTGGGAATGTGCTAAGTGTCATGATAAACGAGCTCACATTCCAGGGGCATTTCAGTCTGATTGAAGTAGATAAAAAAGACTTCAGCTAGCAGTGTAATGGGAAGGACTATAGAAATAAAGACGTTAAAATGCCTAATATAAGTGATTCATTCATCGAAGTCGTCAACAAGTTGAACGGGAATATACGCACTTGATAAACCATGTGTGTTGAGGAATAACTCGCGTTGGTTAGAGTGAGAACCACATTTCGCCAATGTGTAACGCAGTAGTGGACCAACGTGATCATAAGGCTATAATGATAAGTAGTACACGAAGTGCCTCGTTATCTGGGAGAATGCTCAAAGGTAAGTAAACATAATCAGAACGTTCAGAAAATGAAAGGAAAGGATTCTCCAGGCGGGTGATCCAAGAGAAGCGAAGAAGGGGACAACCAGTTTTACAGCAAAAACCCTTTGTACGTTTTCGTTCATAGCTCGGTTATATACGGTTGTTCAATTATAGAGGCGTGCTTAATGAGCGCACGGAGGGACCAGTGTGGGAATGTGCTAAGTGTCATGATAAACGAGCTCACATTCCAGGGGCATTTCAGTCTGATTGAAGTAGATAAAAAAGACTTCAGCTAGCAGTGTAATGGGAAGGATTATAGAAATAGAGACGTTAAAATGCCTAATATAAGTGATTTTCAATAATACGCCTGCAGATCCCTTGCAAATCTTGCCAAGCGTGTCGGTAGCCAACACAAGAAATACCACTTTTTAAGTTGTTTCCGTTGCCGTCAAAGTATAAACTGCAAAGATCATAGACAGCTTCTAAAAGACATTTTGGTGGGTTCAATGTTTAAAATATCAATATTAAATCGTGAAAGAAAAAGTTCGGAAAGTGTAATGTTTCCAAAGAGACGCCATGTAGAAACAGTGATGACTGCGCATTCCATGAGATTCCATGAGCGCTTGGCACACCGATTCCGACTACACATCTTTGTTACGATTCCATTTCTCCGAAATATTTTACTATTTCATCTACACGACGAGTCCCTAGGTGTCAAACGTTTACGTACAACTATTATGAAGTCATAGTTATATTTTCCTAACCTGCCAAGCAGCCACCTTAGCATTACAGAACAGAAGAACGCTTCCGGACCTAATGTCGATTCAGCTTTTGCCACACAAGCTGGCAAATAAGGTGTCAGGTAAGCAGAACAGCTTTTCTCAGACGATCCCTGTTGCAGAATCTTTCGCATGGAAATTACCGAATTGATAATAGGGTTTCGCAAAATAGCGCTCTTTTTGGTAAAAAAAAATGTATGAAAGCATTAAAGGAAGTCATAGTTATATTTTCCTAACCTGCCAAGCAGCCACCTTAGCATTACAGAACAGAAGAACGCTTCCGGACCTAATGTCGATTCAGCTTTTGCCACACAAGCTGGCAAATAAGGTGTCAGGTAAGCAGAACAGCTTTTCTCAGACGATCCCTGTTGCAGAATCTTTCGCATGGAAATTACCGAATTGATAATAGGGTTTCGCAAAATAGCGCTCTTTTTGGTAAAAAAAAATGTATGAAAGCATAAAAGGATAAAGCTCTCGGCGTTGATCAATTCCTGAGGGATGCGCCATGCATACGACTTCATTAAACATCGTTTGGAGGTGACTAAATGTATATCTGGCCTTTACAAAGACTCGTGGTGCCCACCAATGTATCGAGCCAATTCTGATAACCTCCGAAACAAGTCTGGTACCAATTTGCTCAGCCCGAAAGGATGGAGGACTTGGTGTGCCTGCAGCGCGTCGATCGGCCTCATATGTATTGCACGGCGCCTCCGACCACGTGCTTCAAGCACCCATTCCCAAAAGTGTACGAAGTAAGAAAAAGTACGAGGAGAAAAGTGATTGAAACAAATTCATATTATTGAATCACTTTTTTCTCAGACGATCCCTGTTGCAGAATCTTTCGCATGGAAATTACCGAATTGATAATAGGGTTTCGCAAAATAGCGCTCTTTTTGGTAAAAAAAAATGTATGAAAGCATAAAAGGATAAAGCTCTCGGCGTTGATCAATTCCTGAGGGATGCGCCATGCATACGACTTCATTAAACATCGTTTGGAGGTGACTAAATGTATATCTGGCCTTTACAAAGACTCGTGGTGCCCACCAATGTATCGAGCCAATTCTGATAACCTCCGAAACAAGTCTGGTACCAATTTGCTCAGCCCGAAAGGATGGAGGACTTGGTGTGCCTGCAGCGCGTCGATCGGCCTCATATGTATTGCACGGCGCCTCCGACCACGTGCTTCAAGCACCCCTTCCCAAAAGTGTACGAAGTAAGAAAAAGTACGAGGAAAAAAAGTGATTGAAACAAATTCATATTATTGAATCACTTCCTTAAACTATGCATTAAAACAAATCTATATCGTGGGGAACATGTTAAAAGGTTCCACAAGTTTTTCACACCCTGATGTACTTCCTTCCCAGCGAGATAGAAAGTGAGTAAAAATGAATATCTCTTTGACCACATCCTATGCGCGTAGTAGATAAATAACACATAAAAACGCAGAAACATATGCAGAGCAACATCGGTGGCCTAAGCGTTATTTGAAAAAGATTGCTGACCAACTGATGGACCAAAACTCGGCACTCATGCGGCACAAGTGGTGCTACAGCGTCCTGCGATACAAATAAAGCACGACTGGCGCATCTTAACCTTGTCGAAGATACTGCATACTACCATTTAGACACCTAAACAATATCTTCTAAAGAACAACCGCTACAAGGATACGACTCCGAGCACAGGTTCAGGTGTTCTACAAATGCCTCAAATTGATGTAGCGGAAACAGATCTTTATACCCAATTGGCAAGTATGGGAAAACCGGGTAAAAGAATATGCTGATGAATAGTACTAGCAGAAAAAATACCAAAAATCGGGGTAGCGAGTGAAAACAACATTTTTTGCGCATAACTCCAATATGCTCATATTACAAAGAAATGCATTGAAACGATCTAGTTGTGCGGCGCTGTTGGTCTGGAAGTGAACCCAACTGCGTACTCACAGAGCATATCCTACCATCTCACGCCTCAATGTACACCTTCAAAAAAAAGGGAAACTACTTAAATAGCGTAACAAAGCACTTATTGTTTTTGAACGCGCTTTCTACAAGGCAACATCTCTTATAATGCAAGTGAGAGAGGAAATTCAAAGTTTCGACACAAATCGGCGAATGAAAGCCCTATCGAGTGATTATGTCGACTGCACCGCGATGATAATAGCTAGAAAGTAATCACTAGCAACATGGTTTCATGAGAAGTGAAGCAGACAGCAAGGCGACTACCAACCCGATAGACAAATTTCTTCACCAGCATCTTGGAACGAAAATAAGGTGCCATTCGTATTCCTCCAGAGAGTGAAACTAACTGCGGAACTGTCATAACGGTAGGGCGGAACTGATGTTTTTGGCGCCAGCTTGAACCCTCAACAGACACTTGAACTCTTTTGCTGCCATGTAGCGTGGTAACATCTTAGTTATTAATTAAATTGTTACTACTAATTGACTACTATTATTATTAGAAATCAATGACTATTTTGCTGAAACTCAATGGAAGTCGGTTTTTAATATATTGGAGCCGAGTAGTTGAGAAGCAGCGTCAGCCACCACCTAACTAGAAATGACAATGAATCAACAGGCTATAATACACCCACTAATGTGCAAGATAGCGCTGCATCCTGCCCCTTTCCGAATCCAGCTTTCCAACATGGATTTTTTCTTCAAATATTTTATCGATCCAGTCGAAGTTAACCGGATACAGAGTTTGTGTATAGCGAGACAGACCTTCGTTCGGACTTTGTTTCAGCACAAATCAGCGGTGGTGCTGTATGCAGTGAAATTCGATGGACAAAATTGCGCAGAGATGTGGTGACCATCCGAAATGTAAAGAATCTGACCTCTGCTTTTCACTATTAATGGTAGAACGGAATTACAGATGCTTTATGAACTACATTTCTCGCGAAAGCTGTTCACTGCCACATTGCATGGGATAACGAAGTTAGTTTTTTGCATCGGCAAGGGCATACATATTGATGGTGATTCCCGTAAAGTCTACGTTTTCCTAACAAGATTACCACTTTTCGAAGAGTGTAAATGAAGCAGAGACGATGCTCAAGAAGATCAATAAGGCAGGGAAAAGGCGTGTGGATTGCTCGAAGGAAAACCCGGTTCAACAAAAACTTTTGGTGTTGGGAAGCAAAAAAATTGTTGGTTTGCAGATTACAAGCACCATTACCTTTATTCGCCTATTCTTGAGCATGAAAGCATCAACATCACCTGTGTCACCTGTCGCTCTGTTGATCGTCGAGTGACTCGAATGGGCGCCAGTATATCCTCCATTTCACGCTGTCGCATGGAAAATGAAATAGAGGAAAAAATTACGGAGAGAAAGGAGGGAATCACTGGTAGTATTTGAGTCTCACTGAGAACTCACCAACCAAATACGAGAACCAAAACTCAGCATTCATTTCTTTGATTCGACGAACCCCCCTCGCTCTGCTATGCAGCGGCGGTGAGTGCCGCTTTACTATTCCGCTCTGACATGGATTGACACTTCGACCACATAGAAAATTCTGCGCGCCTCCTACAGAGCGACATATCTAGCTCGAAAGCGCAGCTCAGACATTCAAAAGGTATCTAATGTTCGAGATATGGGAAAATTATATCGAAGAAAAAATGTGATTGGGCCGGCCACACTGAGAAACGTTGATGACATTTAGAAGAGAATCACTGCGTAGTGGACTATCACAGGATGCATGTATCGTCCAGAATGAGCATCTATAAGAAGGGCATACATGTTTATGGCTTTCGTAAACCAGCTGTATCTGCAACTGGAGAAGGTTTTACATACATAGCGCGCTTCGCGATTTCACCAAGTTTGGAGCACAGTAACAAAAATATCACCACAGGGAAAATATGAGCGAGAATAATGCAATGCGCTTGGAACCAAATAGGGTCTAGGAAGGCAAGCCATCCAAGTATCGAAGTAAGCAATGCGAAATATGTGAATAAGTGATGGTCTTTCCAGTGCCTTCGTGCAAGCATCAATGTCCCTTGAGAATAAACGCTTGTTATTCGACTCGCTAGCGACGGAATTTCACAGCCGGTTCATGTTGATGACAAAGTGCCAGATTGCATAGCCCAGTGTAATGTAAATGGAATATTCGTGGCAAATTGAGAGTTCGGAAGCTTCAAAGGTGTCTATTATATGCTGAAGAATTGAACGCATTAGAGTAGTTATACCGGAGATTCTATTTTGTAACGACACCAATAACACCGTGCTTCGGGCATTTTAAGCTGAGTTTTTCTTCAATTATCGCAAAGTTGTCTCAGGTAACGAAGAACCAGAAATCCACAAGTAACATCATATATCATAAAGAAATACCCAGGTAAAAACCTTAAAAACACTAGTACCCAGCAACGACTTTCTATTAACCTCGGCATTGGATTATGAATTCGCCGTTTTCTCTTTCAGCAATCGCGAGGTTGTTAAACAGCATACGTTTACTTCCATACAATAACACACATACAATACAATCGTAGCTGTCGTTTCGGCAGAATCGCCTTCTTTAGAGGCTGGAAGGGTACACCAATACGCAACTTACTAGGTCAAACACTTCAACAGCACAAACAGAAAGATGAGAATCTGACCGATAATTACAAGATCTACGGCTTCTAGAAAAAACCCACCGCTTTTTTTTTTCTCTGTCTTCCACCGAGGAAGAACAAGCGCTCAGAGTCGCATATGGCTGACGACTGCAGCACCCCTCGTCAACGATCGATGCGAAAGTAAGGGGCGAGATCATGCGTGATCTCGCGACATTCCTCACTGCTATTCATCGCAGCCCCCTTATTTGCGCGTAGTATTTCCCAAACCATCTGAAAATCGAGCAGTTTAGGCACTCCTTTAAGAGAGCCGTAAGCTGCCGGATAGACAAGACATGCATTCTTATTTTTCCTTCATGTTCAAAAAGAAGTTCGAAGATGGCTTGCATTGCGAAGTCATTCGATACCTTGGCGGTAATTTTCATTCGATACCTTACAGCGCGGTAACGTCGAACGACTCCATCACGCACGCGTTATTAGGAGACGCGTCACGTAGACGTTCCAGGAACATTTGGGTGTTCGTGAGGTGGGCTGGAATGTGGTTAAGCAGCTGGGTTAGTATTAGGCTTAAGAACCAGGTTATTCTATCCGTTGGCTCGTCTACACAGCTGTTGATGGGTCTAACCTTAAATGATGATGGATTGGTTGTCGCAACATCATCCTAAGATGCCAACTTATGTGTCTTAATAAGTAGGTATAAGACAGGACATGTTGGTTTATTGATCTTAAGGTGTGAAATAACCGATGATTTTAAACCTGCAGCCTTTGCCACGCTGACCCAGTGCTCGTTCAGCTTCCGGTAACGATGTTTGCATTCCTTTTCAGAGGATGGGCGGTAAAGAGTAGTAAAGAGTAAAGAGTAGAGTAATCACTATGATGTTCCTCTGTTATCTTAACATCCAAATGGTGAGGAATAACTACGAACACTCCCCCTTATCATTAGCAGACAATCCTATCATTTTCGACTTTATTAATTCTCTAATTCCTCTCAAGCCACATTTTTATGCGGCTGTGAGGTTAGGGATAAACTTTCTGTCGCGGTAGTGATTAAGGGTCTTGAGAACGCCGTCCGAAAACAAGCGGAATTTTATGCCAATTCCGTCGTTAGGGTCCTGCTGTCTGAGCAACGTTCTAGGGAAAGGAGATGGTGGTAATGCCGCCACCTCCTTTCACTAGAACAATAGCAGGGAGTTGGTAATAAGGGGGGAGAGTTCGTAGTTATTCCTCACCAGTTGGATAAATTAAATAAAAATTGTGTATAAATTAAAATTTTAACTAATAAATTGTGTATCACTATGCCCTTCCAGGCTCTGAAGAAGGCGATTCTGCCGAAACGTCAACTACGATTGTGTTGTATGTGTGTTATTGCATGGAAGTAAACGTATGCTGTTTAACAACCTCACGATTGCTGAAAGAGAAAACGACGAATTCTTAAGAACAATGTTCTCTCGTAATTCTAACAAATTTAGCCGCTTGGTAAAAGTCTCGATGAAAAGTGAAAGCTTCTAGGAGGCATAATGAGCAAGAGTTTCAAAGGTATAAATGATGAGTAATAGCATTATTGACGACTACAGTGATAGTAACATTGGTGCTCGTAGTTAAAACAGCATTAACAGCGATAATATTAACAGCGGAAATAAAAAGGGAAATAAAAACACAGAAAATAAAAAAGTTTCTTGATTAGTCATTCTTTCCTAAAAAAAGCTTTCCTAAATTAAATATCAGGCGCTCTTAAAAGAAAGAATGGAGGACTAAGGAAAAGAAATTAACAAAAAAACATATGAAAAGGAGGAAAAGGAGACTTCAAAAAGCTAGCCAGACTGGAGCGCTGAATGAAATTCCCACAAAATAATGAGATTCCCCATTGCTTTCATAATTGCAAGGAAATATTCCTGCACATCAAGCTCTGATAAACGCGTTAACCTTTCAGCGGGGTCATCCAAGCTTAAGAATTCGACATTCGCAGCTTGAAGCCCAGTCTGGAATAAACCTATGAGAGAGAATTACCTTAGGTCTCCGAATTAATCTCGCATTAAAAGTGGGATGACTTTGGTATCGGGGCACCCTGGATGTGACTTGTTTCATTTTAAAAAAGATTAGAGAATGGGGCTCGCCTCATAGGATAAACAATTGGACGGCCTTATTGTGTTAGAAAGACCAATGCAATGGAATTTATGGAGCTCGCGGGTTTTACTCGTTGAATAGTGGGATTACAGCTTAGCAAGGTGGTAATTCGAAGTCGTAGTGTGAAAAGTGCATATGTCATTTGTAATCTCTATTTGCAACTTAAGCATGTAATGGTTACGAGGAGAAAAAGAATTCGTTCGAAAAAGTTGGTACTGATACCAAAACTCGGATTTTCAACTAAAAAAAACCGTAAAGAAACATTGATTTATGCCAACAAAGCACAACGAACTGCCTGATGCCATTTTTCCATGGATCAAATGATTCGATGTGCCAGATTATCCGGGTCCGATCGTGAAACGGCAAGCATCATGAGACGAAGCACCGAATGCCACAGGCACCACCAAATTCGGAGCGGCGTGAAGTCTAACGAAGCCGGCTGGCACAAATCGAATTCGCGTCGGCTTAACGAATAGTCGGAGTTGGTCGTCGGTGGTGTTTTGTTTGCATGTTTGATAGCATTAAAATCAAATACGAATAGGATTAATCGATAAAAGACAAAGTTCGTGGAATGGGTGGGCCGTACCGGCAATTAGTCATAGAATATTTAAATCCTCTTTATTCAGACGTTTCCAACTCATCGAAGTACTTTTGATCCAAAATCTGATAACCAGAAATTGTAATTAGACGAACTGAAAGCATTTAGCAAACAAATAGCCATAGAATTCACTGGCAAACTATAGGGCCTGGATGTGAATGATATTTCGAACCAAGCAATACCGATGAAGTGGTTATTTATGATAGAAGCGAGAAGAGCACTGGGTAACACAGGAATGAATCCTAAATGAAATCGTATTATAAATTATTAGTCAATAGATAGAAAATAGGGTAGCTTCCGCCAAAACCTTTTTTCAGTAAATTTTTGGATTGCCTGAGGTTCTCCTCCATTGCTTGTCTCCACATTCAGAAGATTGTTCAATCCTGATGGTTAACGGGATAAAGCAGCATTACCAAATTGAACTATACCTACAAACCACCGTGAAATGTTATCTGCTTTCATTAATTCTAACAAACTTTTGTGGTAGGGACTTAGTCACACATACTTGCTATTTCTGTGCTTAATAAACTTACAGAAAGGACGCGTGTGGCGCAGTGGTTGGAGGCGTCACTGCGACACGCACATGGAATCCATCCCTACGCCCATGGACCACCAACCCTTCCATCCCTCCGAGGCCGGAAAATTGGTGCCAGATTTGTCTGGAAGGATAGCAGCACTGGTTCGATACATCGGCAGGCCACCGCGAGTCATTGTAAAGGCCAGATATGCATTCAATCATCTCCAGCGATACTTAATGAAGTCGAATGCATGGCGCATCCCTAAAGGGATTGATCAACCGCGAGAATTTTATCCTTTATTTTTTATCCTAAGCTTACACATACATTTTCTAAAATGTATTGTTGATGTATGCTGGCCTGTATAACGCAGAGGTTTGAAGTGTCCTGCGATGCGCAAGTGCTTATTTGTCCGATCCCTTGCTTCGGTTTAAGCAAGCAGACCATCTTTCGACGGTAGACAAGTTGGTACCAGACTTCTGTGAGAGGCCAGAAGCACTGATTTGTTCCACGGTTGCCTCGCCGTAACTCACTCTACAGGCCAGAAGTGAATTCAGTCACCTCTAACGATGGTTGATGAATGCACGGCGCCTCCCTTAAGGCATGAACGATGCTGAAAGCTTTAGCTTTTACTGCGTAATGATAAAATTTATTTCCTCCTTAACTTCAACGTAAAACGCTTCGTAAAACTTTATTAACAACGATTTTGGGTTCATTGGAAAGATTTTTAAAATAGCCGTCATTTAACCTCTGTAGTATAAATCAATACCTTCTAGGATTGTTATTTCAGCGTCTTCGTGTTCATCAGAGCCGATGATCCGAATCGACAGTCCACAGTTGTTCGTCCTCTCGATGTGGCGTCTTCGTTGTCGTACCGAGAAGGAACATTTTCAGTAGAGCACTGCTTGAAGGAGACAATATCACACGACACCGCTCTTTTATAGAAGACGTTTGTTGTTGTTATGACTATCCGTCGGTGACAATTTGTTCTGCGCAGAATAAAAAATAACAGAACAAAAAATAAATTACAAATAAGATTAAAAACTAAAAAAGTGAAAAATAGTAGAAGCGGACGGATTGTTCGTTGAAAAACAAATTGTTATCAACGAATAATCATTTCAACAACAACAACCGTCCCGTATAATACAGCGCTGCTGGGTGAGATTGCCTCATTCGACATGTGTTCCAGTGAAGAAGATCCGTCTCGATATGACAATGAAGACGACATATCAGGAGAACGAATAACTATGGACCGTCGATTCAAATCATGTGCTTTGATGAAGACGAAGTCGAATAAAGCTTATATAGCAATCTTTTTAAAATAATGTCTTAAATCAAAGATATGGTGCCATATTCTTTCACTGGAACGTCCATGTACTGATTAAGAAGGTGCGAAAGTTGATACACCCAGGCTACATGATTTCAAGGAAAGACAGAGAGATCGTCATGCCGAAGTCAGCTCGGCATTTACGCAACAAAATGGCCCATTTGTCAACTAGTGACGAAAACTGGCGATCATCGATGCTCAGTAGAAAGAAAGGAATTAGTTTAAAATCGTAAGCACTTTCCAAAACAGAATTTGCACTAAAGTAGTTGCAAGGGATGTAATAGTCATACATGCTGTGCAATGTACGAAAGTAGCACACTGCTCCGGCCAGTCAAGCCTGCATTCATTCCAAGGTCAGCGAAATGATCTCCGACTTGCCTGGGAAAAGCACTCTCTGATTCAAAAAGTCTGCCTGTTATTCGTGGTGAAGATGTGAGAATGCTCGAGTAGAGCTATGCAAGAGCTCCAGGAGCACCCAAGTGAACCAGCATTCAACGGCATCCATGAAGATGACGTGTCATATGATACCTAAATCCACACCGAAACCCGTAGATATTTTATAACGCGACAAAGACACAATGAAAGAAGTTCCATTATCCGCTCATTATGTGAATTTGGCTCGTATAAACAATAACAAGTTTCAAAAGATGGTAGTGACAACTTTTTTCTTTCTTCTTTAATAAAACGCGTTCAGACCTTAAAAGATGATCACATCAAAACACTAATATCATAGACCCACCATAGACACCTGCGGTCCAGAGTTTTGCAAATACCTCAGCTTCATTAAACTAATATCATAGATTTAATAAAATCTTTCCAAGATTGCAGCGTACTTATCTAAGAAAAACTGACGAAGCTCGACCACAGGCCGCCGCACGACTAACTGCGCAGGAGTAGAAAACGAGTTTGGCTACGAAACCTACCTCCTCCACAAGACTCATCGGATCACTCACTAACCAACTGACATTTTGTCCAAGCATCTCAACAACCTGTTTCTACGGAAGACTTCGGCAAACAGCCCTTTACTAAGAAATTATTTGAAGAAGTCGCATCCAGAAATCCAGAATTCTAAGCTACAGCCATCATAAAGTATATAATAATATAAAGATTCTGAAAGCTTTCACTTTAGTAATATAGCTATAGTTGAGCCGCCTTATAATTGGCTTTCAAAATCGGCTGTTGTTCATGAATTAGCCCTTTGCCTCCAAATCACACTGCGTTTTCTTGCCACTCTCGATGCATATTTGCCAACGACTTTGAAAAAAGAAAGCCCCGAGGTTTAATATAGTTAGAAAGTAGTGTTTTTAATGGATCGTTCGCTATTGGCAAAGGTAATATTTTCCTCTTGACTCTTCCGCGCTAAACCTTGTCGAGAGCATGCATTACTAATGGGCTGCGTGAAGATGCACCATAGGTAAAAGCTGCCAAACAGAATGAGTGACCTTTCGTACTGTACCAAAAGCGGTAATACTTGTTCAAGAAAGCTACAAAGAAATTCGAGATTCTACGGAGCATTTCATTATGAGGTTCGAATTTCTGAAATAGGGTTATCAAGTCCAGGGCATTGACGCCATGACGTCGAATGTAAGACGACCAGAAAATATGTGCCACAATAAGCAATATCAAGTGGATCAGAAAGCAAAGAGCACAGAAGACCAAGGTAAAGATTCGTTCTTCTGTTTGCTGTACATGGAAAGAGCAGCACATTGACACCAATACTTAAAAGAAGTGGAATGATCGCCAATGCTCCAACTAGGCTTTTCTTTACAAAAATGCTTGTCATTTATAGCATTTTCGTCTCCAGATGAAGAAATGTTGACAGCGTAGTTGGTCAAATAAATTTTAACTCACTGAATTCATAAAACTGATGCAATTTCAGGAGTCCATCCAAAGAAAGATCAACAGTGCCAAGAATGAATTTTCAACTTTATCTTGTCGGGCGATTTTTTCACTAAGTCAAATTCAGATTGTACATCAGATTAAGAAATTAGAAGATTAAGAAATCCGGGAATTTTAAGAAGGTCAAACTTACTGCTCTGGTTATCAAAACTACAGTAGCAACTATCATGGAAAGAATGGGGGCCAGCGTTGTGCATAGGATTCCAGAAGAAAGCTTGCGATCGATTTATATCCAGTGCTAGTAATTTCAGGGAAGGCCAGCGAAGACATACGATAGTGGCGTGGCTCATATTTCTTTCTAATGTGATGCATATAGAGATGAAACAGAATTTAAGAGTAGTTAATGACAATGAGGAGGAGATAGCGGAACGGTTAGAAATGAAGGCGACCAGGAAGCACAGGTGCTAGTTCGACCTACTTTCCAGTACCACCAAACGAATCAACGAGGGAACGCACTATCCTGGCCATCTCTAAAATTTCAGGGATAATCGACTCGACTAGCATTTTACGACATTCTTAATGAAGAAGAAACTCTCAAGCAGCAGCCGAAACAACCAGTGAAGTGTTGGAAGTCCATTGTGAAGGATGAATGCGAGAAAACGAATCGAATGCAAGAAGTGCTAGGATTCGAATTGTTGCAAAAACAACGAAATAGGCTTTTTTAACTAAAAACAATGCACGCTACAAAATTGTGGAGTTGGATTGATGAGAGTCCAGAGAATGCTAGTTCTGCAGATTTTAAAAAGGCGCAGAGTAGAAGACATGAAGCCCTACAAAACAGTATGCTTTAAAGTGGGTCACGTTCACATTTCTCCTTTTCTTTTGGAAGACTGTTTACTAGGAGACAAAGATATTGTCCTTGTAATAAATGAAACATTCGTCGAATAACTTTACCAACACGCTCCAGAAAACAATCGTTGTCACACGCAGCTCGAATCATAAATGGCTATAGCTGCCAAACTGGCTCCAAACTACATTCATTCTTCACACATTGCGACCAAATTGACGTTAAGGTCGGTTTAGTGCAAGCTTGAGAGAGACGTCAATGCGTGTGAGAGAGGACCTTCACAGCACTGCACTGCATAAGCAAAAGCATATGTAATCAGCGTTTTGTTCTATTCATGAGTTAACACGAGGTTGCGACCAAATTGACGTTAAGGTCGGTTTAGTGCAAGCTTGAGAGAGACGTCAATGCGTGTGAGAGAGGACCTTCACAGCATTGCACTGCATAAGCAAAAGCATATGTAATGTTCTATTCATGAGTTAACACGAGGCTTATGTGAAATTTTTTTGGGGAAGACGTGTCGGCACCTTCTCCTCGTTCAGAACCGGTTGATTCCAGGTGGCAAAACGCTAACCAGCTTTCTAACAATCCCGTTTAATCTAAGCAATGCAAGAAAAAAATTTTTTCTTTGGACTAGTGTATAATATCCATAAAAGAACAAATCCACTTGCCAGCATGGAAAGTAAGATTAATAGAAAGTCGGTCATGGGAATCGACTTTTAACAGGAGTTATCGAAGAAAATGGACATGCATGCTCGGAACTCAGTTTGTGACGCTTTCACCTGTTGTTGTCCAACTATCGTTCTTTAGAAAGAGAGAGCAAAGTAATACTGAATGGCCAAAGACAGCCATTTTCAGCTAAAATAAAAGCAGCTGTCTATCTTACTGCACAATATAGTGAAATATTGAACAAGCACTGTAAGCGAATTTCGTTTCGACGAAATTGAGGTGGATGTGCACGTCGTTGTTGCACTTAATGATCAGAAAAATTGTCCCATTGCCGTGCTCCGATTCACAGCTTCATCTCGCTCGAGTACTGTCCAGACAAGATCTGAAGAAAAATTAGCAGCCAGTGACGAACTAATCCACATTCAATCAAAAAGACGTAAGCTAGGCGTTATCACTCGGCAAAAAGATTGGAAAAGAAATGTTAAGATGCATTTGAGGGACAAATTAGACGAATAGACGGCAAGTGGTCAATCGGCAGTGAAAATGGTGGCAATTAGTGAGAGTTTCGGCTAACAACCATCCATAAAAGAAGCTTCAGTTCTCCGGGGAAAACACGGAGCAGTGCGGTAGGTGATTTGTCAGCGGTACTCGCTTGTCATGTCATGTCAAGTTAATGAGCATGGCAGCGCTGGACAGCTTCAGCAAAAAGTCTCCATTTCCAAATGGTAACCTTAGACCAACTCCGCCACCAGTCCGCTTTCCCAGAAAGATCAGCTCGGCATAGCTTCACACCAAATTAAACTCCACTTGGAAATTCATCAAACTGCAGTGTTCTCTGGAATGGAATGTGAGATGTTCTCAGAATAACGAAGTTATCGTTGCTAGAAGGTTGTTAATAGTACAAATTCTACGTTGTGGCAGATAGCCCTAGTTCCGGCTCGTCAATATCAATTTTTTGGAAAAGATATCAAATAACCCGCGAATAACCCCGCCAAAAATGATCAAAAGAAAGTGATTAGTGTATGCAAAACTGTTCGCAATGCCTTTTAAAGTCCTTTTAAAGTTATGTTTCGCGTTC
>MQTX01000124.1:63889-98396 GCA_009735665.1 Angiostrongylus cantonensis | reverse complement strand
GTATTTATACTAGTGCATGAGTGAGGTAGAGTGGAGTTAAGGTATACGTGTGTTTCAATTCATTTAATTCTCCACTGTTTTTTGTTTGACTGAGTTTCTTAAACACTTTTTCTACTCCGTGCCGGACGCAATCCGAGAAATGCTTACCCTTGCGTTTGATATATTACAAGCGACCAAAGTTCGAACTGTGTTTGGTTTTCATTTCCTGACAACCAACCACTTGATTGGGGTGGAGATAGGGTCTAAATCTATTATTTGAGAAACTAAGGCGCGTTAGGCAAAACTTCTAATTTCATGGACTAGCAGACTGCATTCTCGTTTAACATTTCTAAATTTGCCAGTGCGAGGAAATACTGCCGTTCAGAATGTTCTCTTAAATACACTTTGGTTTTTCTTCTTGGACGATCACAAGCGTCCTTTTCCAATGAATGGTTAAACAGAATCTTCGAATCGGAAAGCCGTCAGTCAGATTCAGTATGGAATAACAGTACTACAGAAATGCCAAAGAATACACCATCTTCTGTTTGTAACAGAGTGATCGATCTTCACGTGAGTCGTAGCATTAGGTGATTCCTATGCACAGCTGAGGTTTTTTATTCTGGGAAAGTAATTAATGAAAGAAGAGTGATGTCTATAAGAAGCCACAAAGACAGCTTCGATTCCAATTTCGGTCTCCCACCTCCAATTTCCCGGTACTCCATTTGATCATCCCTATTCTCAGTGGACGTGATAAGGGCAACTGTCCGAGGTGCCCTATACGTTCCTTCACACTTCACTGCTAGCACACCACTCTCTCTGCCCATCCACGATTGGCAGTTTGGAACCAGAGTGATTCTGGAGGATAAAAACATTTACTCGATATATCGTCAGCGTCCTGCAAGTCATTGCACACGCTAAGTATGCATTCACCCATCTCTACAATCCTTCATAGAATCGAATGCATGGCGCATTCATAAGAGAATGGTCAATGTCAAGCACCTCGTTCTTCATATTTGATTTCCTATTTTGAAATTAAAGTCGCCGACAACGGATTTGTAGGTTTTTGCTTCGAATTAACTTCATCTGGTTGTAAAATGTATCTATCTCTCTCTTCAGATTGCTGAGTAGCAGAAACTGTTCTTTTTTGACGCAAAAGTTGGAGAAGAACAACGGCGAAGTGAAGTGATAGGATTCTGTGTGATATAATATAATGGCAAATAGGAGGGCACATTGTGCGGCGGTGCAAAAGTGTGAACGTTGACATGTGAGGATGTTTTGGTGTTGAAACTTCGCAGTGAGAAACAGTCTCCACCTCATATCGTAGATGTGCTGACTTTATTCGGTCCCAGTGCGCTCCTGCCCCAGCTGAGATCTGTTCTTTCTCACCAGTCACCTTACCACCTAACATCACAGACCACAATGGCTAGAGGTCGAGGTTCTGGCGCTTATTTATTGCCATGGCTGCATTTCTGCGTTACTCTTATTGGTTCGTATATTGTTACCTGAGATTTAACGAGCTGGCCTTTAGATGGAAATGTCAAACTTCTCCAACTTGGAAAACACTGCTAGGCAATAAAATCCTTCCTGTGCATCCAGTTTGATAACAAGGAACGCTTTTTTGGTTGTTTCAGAGTGCTTTCCAAGAAGACTAAGCGCACGCTAGCCAAAAACTATTCAAATCACCTTTAACTTGCTCTTAGATGGCCTACAAATGTTTTTTTTTACGAAGGAGGGCAAGATAAAAACACCCACAAGACTTTCGAGACTTCGATCCATAACCTGTAGAGATTGTCTTGATTAGCTTGATTTCCAGAAAGAATAAAAGCAGTTCAAAAGAATAAAGGATAAAGGAAAAAGCTTTCAACTTTGATCGGTCCTTGAGCACCGTGCATACGACTTCACTAAGCATCGTTTGGAGGTGATTGAAGGTAAATCTGGCCTTTACAATGACTCGCATTGGCCTATTGATGTATCGAGACAGTGCTGCTATCCTCCCAGATGTGTTTGGTATCAGTTTGTCGACCCCGGATGGATGGCAAGCTTGGTGAGCCACGGGATGGATGCAACAATCGATTCCACATGTGTGTTGCAGCGCGCCTTCGACCACTGCGCTACATGCGCCCTTCAAAAGCAATTTGACATGTTTCAAAATGTGTTCAGAGAAACACAGGAATAATGTCGGTGAGGTCTCATGCAAAACATTTTGGCAATTTTGGAAAGCATTACATTGGAAGAAGTGGCATCTTTGCCCATAATTCTGACAATTACCGTAACCCACACTATCTCGCGTTTCCAGTGAAAAATAACACTCTACCAACATTGAAATTGTTAAGCATTAAAAGCCACAGGCCCTCAAGTTGCAGTCGATTCCTGAGGGAAACCCTTAATTGCTTCTTTAGGTGATGGTTTCAAAAAAATAAAAAAGATCAATGGAAGTACTGGGACCCGCGGGAGATGTGAGGACAATACATCTAAGTCTCAAAGTGAGTAATTATCCTGGCCACACTGGAAGGGAGACTGTGTGCCTATTCATGATCTTAAAGCAGTAACAGCACAACGTTATAGAAAGCGAATCGCGCGAAGATCTGCGGAATGAAAGGCGATCTATTTCACGCGAATGCCGAAAGACCAGTCGTAAAATATTAATACAAAGACAGAGCGAGACCTGTGCTTCAGCAAAAACACAGCCGCATAAAATTTTATTTGAAAACGAACTTTCCACCGCAAACGAACAACGAGTCTCAAAAACGAAAGGCGTAAAACATGTTTTATGGGTCCCAGAAAATCAGGGTTTTGCTGTTGTGACACAAAAGCACGTGAATCTTATTGACAAAAAAATACCTGACTCGTAGTAGTTTTCATTTAAATTATGAAAGCTCACAATGAGACAAGTTATGCTCATCTAAAATTGGCAACGACCACTGTTTACCCCTATGCATTGAAATCAATGCGCACGTGTTTAATCTCTATAAAAGAAGATATAGCAATTATTTCTTGTGCAACCCTTTCAGAATACCTGCATTATATCGAGTGTCTGTCATTATCAACGGAAGAAGTTCTTTGACGCACAGGACTTGTGAAGACGAAACATCTCAAAGTGACTGAGCATTCTGATTATACTAGAAGAGAGATTGCATGTCTATGCATGAACTTATAACAGTAACAAAACACTTGTTGATTAGTAGTGCGGATAGCGCAGTGGTTAGTGATGCCGTCAATCAGGAAGCAAAAGCGCTAGTTTGACCCCTACCCAATGCTCTCCTACAATCAACGTGGGAACGTCTTAGCCTGGCAATCCCCAAAATTGCGAGGAAAATCGACTCGACCACCATTTTACGACATTCATAAAGAAGACGAAATCCTCAAGCAGCAGCTGAAGGAGCACGCGAAATGTTGGAAGACCATTGTGGACGATGAATGCAAATGAATCGAACGGAGGAACGGAGGAAGTGGTGGGATCCATAATGTAGATGCGAAGGCGGGTCATGTAAAATGTAAAATGAAAAAAGGCCGAATTTCAACTTGCACTTTTAAACTCGCATATCGTAGCTGGGAGAAACCTTATTGATTGAAAAAGCATCGGAAAAGCCATTGCTAGAGAATACATGACAGAAGTGAAGTTACAAGTCTCTAACTTCTTTCTGGAAAACCTATAGCATTAAAGTGACAGTATGATTCATCCGAAAACCTAAAGAGAGCTCAGTTTGGTGACCGGTTGAGATGACTTGAGTGGCAGTTTCGCCAAGCCATCCACGACGAACCGATTCAGTAAATTCGATTCACCACAGGCGAAAACTCGGCCGTAAATTCCTCGATGCTGAATTCCATATTCTTACAACTGGGATATGCAAATTTTCACAAATGCGTGGAGAGGAGCAAAAAGGATAATTTAAATGGCAGTAAATAAAAAATAAACGTAATGATTTTGACCACACCCTCAGCCTAACTGGGTTCAATGCCGATGTGGACTCCGCAGCTCAATCCCGTTGACTGGTGATTGCTGATGGCATTGGTAGGTAGACTAGCTGAGAGAAACGGAGAGCGAGGGCCTCCGTGTCGCAGTGTGTGGTGCCTAACCCTCCGGAAGGGGAGATCGTGGTTCGATCTAGCCATAGCCTAGGCAAGAGAAATCGTGGTTCGATCTAGTTCAAGCTTTACGAACATCTCAGCATCGTTGTGGTTGATTTCATAACTTAAAAGATTAGCAAAAGATGTTATCGTTTGGTGATAGGGAGATCGATTTGCTGCCCATCGAAAATTGAACATAATATCGACGAGTATTCGCGAAACCAGTTTTCTTTTCGGAACTCAGTTGGCATTGCGAATGTCATGCAACACGAGTGGAGTCGAGTTAGTGAATAGCTTTGGTGCCCAGGTGTATAAGTGATGTACACTCGCCATGATTTATAGATGGGTGAAAAAAGATGTGCACCAGCAATTGATAGTAGCAAAAGAGTGCTGCTAAACACTTCGCCAGATATTCGCACTGGTTTTGATATATTTTTCCTTTACTACACGAACTTCTCCACGATAGATTTTTTCTAAACCAGTGGTTTCCTACCGATAATGGACGAGGCTCGAGATGAAAGAACAGTTATGAAGAATCGTTTCCAGTGGTGATTTACTTGTTCGCCACACAGGCAGAATACCACAAGGTCTTTTGCATATGAGGAGAATGCTAGGATACAATATAGATATAATAAAACATCGAATGCTAGGATATTTGTCCTATGCAAGGGGTTTCACGCCTCAAAAGAAAATAGTAGGCATAGGCCTATGCTGCATTATCGAAAATTTGGCGTCCTCGCGATTGCTTTTGTTCGGCGCGGTATGCACTGAACTCAATTCATATGTCTTATTGTTGAATTCATATGGACCCAATTTATTGTTAGCTTATCTATGAGGGGATCAAGGCGTATGGTTGCAAATACCCACGAGACAGAGGCGTCTCAAAAAACTCCTCTTCAGTAAGTTCTTTGTCAAATCATGGACCATGTACGCGTCGAAAGCAATCCATATGACTGGGAATTCGCTGGCAGTTCTCGTGAGGACAACGGCGTCTGCCAATAATATGCTTCACGCGATCCGTGCGGTTGCTTCCTGGAAACGATTTCCAGATGACGCGGATGCCTAGACGCGACCTCGCAGGAGTGGTGGCGGTTCGCCGTAAATTGGTCGCGACCTCAATCGTGTTCGTCCCGCCCAATCTGCTCTGTCATTGATCTGACTCTATCTATCACTTCATCTTAAACGCGCTAGACGAGTTCTAAGTTTCGTACTTTTTCTTACAACTGAGGTGATTGTAGGGTCCTCTACACATTAATAGCCATTAGTTTAGTTGCTTTATTACATGTTTATAAACTCTCAGAGTCATTCGTTTTACATGAGAATATAGCTGCATGGTGACCTGTGAAATCAATGTCTGGGTCGCAGTGTTGTGGGATCGGAGCCCAACTAGGCAGATTTTTCCTGTATGTCTGTTGAATAGTAACTTCTTCTTATATATTTTAGTCTTTCTCATATTTTCGTTCGTATCCTTAACAAATTCTCCATAGATCTGTTTTTGACTAGTACTGATAATTCCGTAATAACTTGCACGCGTGAGAAGTTGAGGCAAACTCATGGGATAGGCGTTTGTGCTCCGTCTAAGGATATATAGAGCATTTCTAAATTGCTACCTTAATTTTGAATTTGGTTTAAATTAAAGCGTCCAAGGAGACGATACAGATTTCAGCAGAGTCATGGTAGCCTTCAAAAACAGTTTGAAGCAAAGCATGTACTGAAATTGATGGACAATGTTGTAGTCTTCGTTCTCACTCATTCCCCTTTCTTTAACGGAGTTACTAGGACGTACCGTAAGCAGTGACTATTTATGTATTCTTTCTTTAATAGGCTTACGCGAGGTTGATAACGTTTTTTATTTTCGGCTAACGTTTCGACGGTATCGTCTTCATCAGAGCTGATGATCCGAGTCGATGGTCAACAGTTGCTTGTGTTCTCGAGGTGGCGTCTTCCTCGCGCATCGAGCCTGGTCTTCCTCAGTGGAGCATCGCTCTCGAGTTTTGTGATCATTTAGTTCACACCTAGTCATATCCTTCACTCATTTTTCTTTTATCTGTCTTCTATACAGATACGATTGCCTTTGGATGCAATGAGAACTTTAGTGTTAGAAATGGCAATGTAACCGGTTCACTCCGACAAAAATCACAACGGGCTGAAACATAGTATCTTCTATCAGTTTGTGCAAATCGTTTTTGTGCAGAAAAAATCTTGCGCACACGATGTGATGATCCATTCCCGCGCGGAATTTTGGAACAACATCAATATCGCTTGCTAACGTTTCGACGGTATCGTCTTCATCAGAGCTGATGATCCGAGTCGATGGTCAACAGTTGCTTGTGTTCTCGAGGTGGCGTCTTCCTCGCGCATCGAGCCTGGTCTTCCTCAGTGGAGCATCGCTCTCGAGTTTTGTGATCATTTAGTTCACACCTAGTCATATCCTTCACTCATTTTTCTTTTATCTGTCTTCTATACAGATACGATTGCCTTTGGATGCAATGAGAACTTTAGTGTTAGAAATGGCAATGTAACCGGTTCACTCCGACAAAAATCACAACGGGCTGAAACATAGTATCTTCTATCAGTTTGTGCAAATCGTTTTTGTGCAGAAAAAATCTTGCGCACACGATGTGATGATCCATTCCCGCGCGGAATTTCGGAACAACATCAATATCGCTTAAAAAAAAAATTCTTCGTTGTAGGACATATTCAACTGCATGTAGAATTCTTCGATCTGTTCCTTCTTTTAATTGGACCTTGGGAAGCAGGTGATGAAGTTCACATGGCCAAAGTAGGTTCAAGCATTCCAACCGCAGAATGATGTTCGATTTGGGTCGTCAGTTGTCTGAAGGGATTGGTATTAATGACAAAGTTGGTGTTAAAAGGAAACCAACTACACCACTCCTCTACTATCGCATGTTCAACTATCACATGAAAGTCGTTCTTTGTTATCACTAACACAGTTCGATGGAAATCGTCATTTCTTCTAATTCTAGTCCAATGATGCCGTACTTAGGTCTTAATCTGCGTTATCATATCCTCAATCCGTATTGTAGTGTACATGCGTTGGAGGTCGAGGCCGTCACCATATAGTCGTTAGTCTTTATAGATTTAGGTGGCTTAAAATGCTCCCGATGGACAAGAGCCATTAGTGGCTAAATTTCTCGGGATGTCAAACGTACTGCAGGAATACCACCGTCCCGATGATCAGAGTTATTCACGAAGAGTCTAGAAGAAAGATATGATGCTCGGCGAGTCCCTAGAGCGAGCAGAACCCACTGGGCCACTCTTGCACGCGACAGGGAAAAATGGAAGATTTACTGGCGCCCGCTTAAATCACTGGATGATCAACGGGACTACAGGTGGCAGGTGACAGGTGAAAATGCTCCTGAGATTTTAATAATCTGTTCGTTCTCGTTCTACGGAACGCTACTATATTAATGGGTCCTGAAATTTCAGAAGCATAAATCCCATTTTGTTTTTCGCTGTTTTTCGCTATTAATATCAACGGAGGACGAAAAGCCAAGTAGGATTAAGACTCAGTTCGTAAAGAAGTCACACTGCGAAAGCGAATAAATCGAACGGGATGGTTCACTGATTACAGAGACCACCTTGTTCGTGTACCTTAGTTGTTCAACAATTAACATGGAGAGCAATATGAAGGAGAAATTAGACAGGAGAAGACGAGCAGTATAGGTCGCATTCGGACGTCTCAGAGAAGTCATCAATCAACTAAAAAACGGGAAAATCCGCGCTCACCATTTCGATTCAACAGTCCTCTCAGCACTCTGTTATGCTTCAGCCACGTCAAGAATAATGTGCGCCACTTAGAGAACAACTGAACGATGTCTTCTGAAATATAACCGGTGCACACAACACCTAGCGGGAATGCGAAGCTCAGACATTCGAAAGCTGTCCTGTCCTCGGAATTTAGGAGAATATGCATTGATAACGAAACATGGACGGGCTGATCATATAATGAGAACAACAGATGGCAGATGGTCGAAAATAACAGTGGAGTGGACTCCAACAAAATACAAACGTTGAGAATACAGATACCATCCAAATGATGGATGGACGTGTATGTGGCTAACGTTAACTACCTGCATTCGCATATGGTAAGGCTACGGAATGAGCTTCGGAAGCGTCGTCATGTTCCAAACAGATTTTGCTTTCCTATGCTTTTATTTGATATTGTTTTTTCTTTTTTTTTCGCTTTTCTTCCTTTCTTCTGTTTTTACTTTTTTCTCTGTCTTCTTTCTCCTTCGTTTCCCTCACCGTTCATTTTTTCTTTTTATGAGCATTATTGATATCCTTCTTTCCTTTACAATGCTATGAAGTTTTGTAATTGAGGTTTTGTCGTTCATCATGTCATTCGCTCTTTAAATCGCTCTCATGTACTGCGTGAAAATGAACTTATGGAAATTATAATGCGTCAATTACCCTTATTATCCTATTTTTAATTCTTTTTCGCAGTTTTTCTTTTTTGCATAGTTTTCTCAAAGGAAACAACGAAGAGTGACAGGTTTAGCCAAAGATCCAGAACTTTCTGGTCTTGTGGGTCCAGAAGATCAGGATTTCGTTTTGGTGGGATATAAATACTTGCATCTGGTCGCCAATCAATGCTTTAGTTTTCGAAATACGAGATTCAAAGGGAAGAGACGGAAAAGAATAGGTTTCATTGATTTCTGAAAATCAGTATTTTGTTGTTATAAAATAAGAACACTTGTGTTGGCAAAAAATCCGCAGATTCTAAGGGTTTTCATCTCAGCTAGTAAAATCCGACATGGGCTGAGACATCTTAATTTAAATTTAATAGCCTAGTTATTTTCCAGAACACACAAAAAATTCACGGACTCTTGATGATCTAAGTGAGACCCAAGGAGAAATTTACCAAAATAGACAATAAAATTGATGACTGATGATGAAAAAATGCGTAGATTCTTTTAATTTCTCTTTTCTCCTTCCTATTTCCTCTGCTCTCTTTTATGCCTTCAGTTTCATCTTCGTCGTACAGTAAACTCATCGTGTGGCACAGAATTCCTCTTGATTCATATAAAATGGTTGGTTTCATTCTAATGTGTCACCCTAGCTGTATCTATTCCGAACTCGTAAACATCGTTACCCTCGCTGAGCACCGAACATCACCGGGTCACGAATGAGCACCGGTACTTCAAGGTTGCTAAAAACATCCGAGGTTTGTAAAAAAAAACAGTGCCTTCGAATGATTTTTGACAAATGGTAGTGTATTGACCTATATAGGGTAAAAGATTCAGCTATGGTCAATCCTGGAATGTGTGGCGTGCATTCGACTTCATGAAGCACCGTTAGAAGTGATTTAATCCACATCTGGCTTACACAACGATTAGTGATGGTCTGTTGGTGTATCAAGTCTATGATTTTATGCTCCTAAATAAGTCCGGTATCAATTTGCCAAGCATGAAAGGATGGCAGGCTTCGTTTTTCCTATTCATGGAATCGAACCCGCGACTATGTGTATTACAGCGCACATCTAATCACTGCATTACACATTCTTGCCAATGGCTGTTTAGTACTTATTTAGTTTCATTGCACTATTATGGATCATATGAATATTAACTCTAAGAATTGTGATCGTCGATTTTGTAATAGCGACGTAAATTTTTTATCAAATTAAAGGCACCGCAAACATGAGAATGTAAGGCTTTGTTTTTCACCGAGTAACAGAGCATAGTGGGAGGACACTTTCGTCCCGTTTTATTCAGTGCATCACACAGAAGACGTTCATTTGGGTCCTTCCGTCGCCCGTTGGTACATGAACATAGATGAACACTGGTTACTTCCAAGGATTGTCGATACATCGCTGTCGTTACCTAACATTCTAGTGGAATGGCGCGTCGTTAAAGCATACTGGATTTCTTCGGAAGCTCCAAACCAAAACAGTCGACGAAGCTCGTTGAGCAAATTGTCTAAGTTTGGGGAAATAAAAACCTTCGAGTATTCAAAAATGCTTGTGAACCTGGTTACATGAAAAGGGTTAAATCCAAGCAGTGGAACTGATATTTGAGGAAATTATAAAGGTTGGATTTTTCAATGAAGTCCATTAAACAGCACTTTCGTAGGAACAGGATTTGACTTATAACACTTGCCTTTTTTCATGCAAGATCATAAAAAAGGTCTTGAACGATCATAAAAAAGGCCTCCATTTTCGTCGATGAGACTTATGTTTTAGTCTAAATTCCTTTCGAGCGGTTTCCTATCTTCTTCCACGCGATTTACATTAATTTGTCTTTAATACCGTACCCAAGAATATATAATTTTGGATGGGGATACCACAGTGGAACTGACGTTGGTCATCACGAGCATGGTGTTAGTTCGATTCCACTTCGGGCTAGCCAAGCCTGTCATGCCTCCGGGGTCGGGAAATTAGTACCGGGCTTGTCTGGGAATAAAAATCGCTCTCTGCAATCCAGTTGGCCGAGGAGAACCGGCTCCACCAGCATTCTACGACATTACAGATGAAATTGAAATCCTCAAGCAGAAACCGAAGCCACACGTAAGAAGTTGGGACATCCTCCAGGACAATGGTTGTGAGGAAACGAATCGAAAGTGAGAAGTGTGGGATCCACGCCGTAAACGTGAACACGGGTCATGTAGAATAAAGTAAAAAATATTATTTCTAGGAAAATGTAGTTTTTGTTTTGAATATTTGATTATCTGAGCCACTAATGCAGGGAATTTTCTGATATTGGGACTCATTGTAGCTATTTGTTAGACTAGCGATATGAATACTAATTTTATATTTGAAGAACTCCCATAAGAAGGGTTTTTAGTGTTTTTCTTTAGCTCTCCACAGAGTGGGTGTTTCATTGACATGTATTCCTTCAGTTCGTTATGGTCGTTGCCGTGCCAGTCGTCGGCCGATGTACCGTCGTCACATTCCCTACACATTGTGGCTTTGTATTGTGTAATAGGAGGCGTCGTCTGTTCAGAACAGCGCACAAACAGTCCAGATAAATACTTTGCAAAACAAAAAACACTTTTCATAATTTTATTATCGTCATTCTAGAGTGAACAATGATCCATGATGTTGAATAGGTCAGAGGGTTAACCGAAACCAGTATTTTTGCAGTACTCGTTTTATTACTCCTCAGCCCTCTTCGGAAGGGTTTCACCTCTTTTGCTCTCGTAGCAGCATGCCGTACCTTGTCATGAGGCAGAATTAGCTGTCACTTGAGCCGCTCTTTCTGTTGCCTTCGCAATTCACGCTGTCTCTAGTGTGCCATGGTGTGTGCCACCTTTTCCTCGTAAACCCTCACTAAATTCTTGCGCGTGTCTTATCTAATTACGACCAGTTGTGTAGCGGTCCTGTCGTAATCTTTTGTCGCATCGTGACATTACATCCAACTCTTCTGCAAATTCTTATTTTGTCATATACGAGTTTTCTTGAAGTGCGCCATTGGCTCTTCAGCGTCGATCTTTTTTTGGCATAATCAACTTAAGTTTGATCGAGTGTTTACAATGAGCTCACCACTGCGCAATCGCCTGCACTTCTTCTGTCGTATGCCTTCGGACTCAACTTTCATATTCAATTTATTGTCGCTTATTTGTTTTTGTTGTACTAGCTGTACTGTTCTATTTGTTCTTGACCTCAGAAGTGAGCAATACCACCTTTTCTTCCCCTGCGACCGAGCAATTCTTGGACAATTGCGCGGTTACCTTCTTATACAGAAGTTTGAAACACATGTTTATGAATCAGTTATATGAAGCTACAGCTGCTAAGGGAATGTGGAAAGACTCCATGGTGAGCTTCATTAATATCACAGTCTCTGTTCTTTACTTTATGGTAACTTCACTAGAAAACGGAGATTTACTGTACGGTCAAGCGGATGTTCTAAGAGAAGCTATTTTCTCCTAACCATATAGCCCTTTCCTTGATTGCTAATGAGTACATCGAAAATCGGTCTATTATTTGATGGAAATTTCAGGTTTGAAATTCCGCTTTAAGGTTATATAACCGTACTATTTGATCTAATAAACTAGTTAGTATGGAGTTCAAGTGAACCGTAGGAAAAGATGAAGCCAACCAAAAAATCACCCACAGGAAAATAAACGCCGTGTTAGTGAGCTTGTGTGGTCTCATTATGAGTATTAAGATTTGGTCAACAATTCAGAGATTAATTTCCTTCCTGGAAAGCTCTTGCAAAGTAATTCGCGATATTATTCTAGCACGGAATCCCTTGCAACCTGTCCTGTCAGTTGCAACCTAGTCGCAGTAAAATCTATCCCATGCATTTGTAATTATATTTCAGCATCGGTGTAACCATTATAGCAACTATATCGTTCAAACTCCGGAAAACTTCTGGAGCTTCCATTCATAATTTATACACACCTCCTCATCAGTTCTGTTGGTGACAGAATACTGAAGCACTCTACGATTGCTTCTGTCGTTCGCAACAGTGATCCACTGGGAATCATTCTGCTCTCATTCACAACCTTAAAAGCATCACATCTTTTTTCTGGAATAAATTCAAAGAAACCCAGGTGTTGTGTACCAGATGTCATTGAGACGCTTGCGCTGCCTGATTTTTGGCATGTTTCTGTATACAGCAACTTCTTTAATCTTCTTTCTCCAACATAGATTGAAATTTCGCATTCTCTTTCTCACTTGCGTAATGATTTGTTACACCTAACACCACCCTCTCAATAGCGGAGTACTGGTCTAAAAAACCTGAACTTGTTTACGTAAACGTGCAACTTTACGAGGTGTACGATAAGGTGTGAAAAATTGTCGAGCAGAAATGGTGAGCATGAACTTCGGTGTTGTTTATCGTTTTCGCTTGATCGTTAAAGCTGTTTTATGTTCACCAAAACCCTCGCTCTCTTCTATTCAGTTCTACACCTAGATCCTTCTTCAAGTAGACTTTTCGAACTATGCATGCTTATCTGGAGTACTGGGAGATAAGGCGATATAAAAGGATAAAGGATAAAGCTCGCGGCGTTGATCAATCCCTTTAGGGATGCGCCATGCATTTGACTTCATGAACTATCGTTGGAGGTGGTTGAATGCATATCTGCCCTTTGCAATGACTCGCGGTGGGCTGCCGATGTATCGAGCCAGTGCTGCTATCCTCCCAGACAGGTCTGGTACCAATTCGCCGACCCCAGAGGGATGGAAAGCTTGATGGGCCATGGGCGCCGGGATCGATTCCACGTGCGTGTCGCACTGGGAAGACAGATGAAAAAGCGGCTCTGAAGAAGGCGATTCTGCCGAAACGTCAGCTACGATTTCATCTTTCTGTTTGTGCTGTTGAGATGTTTGACCTAGTAAGCTGCGTATTCGTGTACCCTTCCAGACTATGAAGAAGGCGATTCTGCCGAAACGTCAGCTACGATTGTGTTGTATGTGTGTTGTTGTATGGAAGTAAACGTATGCTGTTTAATAACCTCGCGATTGCTAAGAGAGAAAACGACGAATTCATAATTCAATGCCGAGGTTAATAGAAAGTCGATCCTGTGTACTAAACGTACACTGTTTAACAACCTCGCGATTGGTGAAAGAGAAAACGACGAATTCATAATCCACTGCCGAGGTTAATAGAAAGTCGATCCTGGATATAGTAGAGATATAAGAGCGAGTTCAGCGCACGGGCCGGAGGTGCCCTGCGTCACAAGTGGAATCGATCCCGCGCCCATGGCCCACCAAATCTTCCATTCCTCTGGGGTCGGCAAATTGGTACCAGACTTGTCTGGAAGGATAGCACCACTGGCTCGATAAATAGGTAGGCTACCGCGATCTGTAAAGGCTAGATATGCATTCAATCACCTCCAAAGATACTTAGTGAAGTCGAATGCATGGTGCTTCCATCAGGGATTGATCAATGCCGAGGGCATTTTTATCCTTTTATTGGGAGATATTCGTTCCGTTGAGCATAAATAGAGTGTCAGAAATTAATGAACGACCCAATGAAGATCATCTTCTTGTAATGGGCCGATGTTGCAGTTTTCGCATAGCGTTCTGAAGAGTAGCCGCAAATATTTAGGGTCTCACAAGCTGAGAATCTGGCGTTTGAATTAGCAAGCCTTGCTAAGAGCAAAGCAATGCCATGATCGACCACCGTTTTGGTATTAAACTAGTCATATGGTGGCAAATCTTCTCTTGATCCACAGACGCAACGACTGTTTGTGGTGGTGACGACTTGCTGCAGACTTTGGCTGGGCTGACATCGGAAATTCAACGAGCCACAATAGCTAAACCACTAATGTTTCGAAAAAATTGAAATTATGGTGAGGCTCGTACAACCAGTGAATACGGGCCATCCAAATATCTAAGAAAGTAAGTAGGATACCACATTATCAATCCGCTGTCGTTAAGTCGATGATGATAATGTCATTGAATGTTGATAATTTAGCGCTGAAATTGTTGTATGGTTCTGAGAAATGTTCATATACTGAGCAATGATGGCAAGTTAATGAAATAAGGCGGTCTCACATACTCTCATGATACCTTAGAGAGTGTGGCTCTCCTGTAATTGTATTTTTGAAGTCATGCTTTCTGTCAAAATTTGAACGATTTTATAGATGACAAACAGCGGGAAGGTTGAGCAGCCGTTGCCGATTGCATGTAAATCTTACTTTTTGTGAAGCAACAAGGTTTTCCAATAACTAGAAGCCCCACGTTTTAACAGGCAACGTATGAAGAGCGGAGTCAGAATACAAGTGAGAAATAGCCATAAGTTACTGGGCCTGGTCCTGGATCTTGTATCCAATGTGGTACGTTTCATCACAAACGAAACAGCTACCTAGGCTTCGGAACGGTTTACCGTTCAGACACCTTTTTATTTCCTGTTCACCTATCTTCTTTGAACTTGTATAGCCGCACGTGCCCGTTTCTATCGATGAAACCAGAGTGAAGTTGTGGATAATTTTTCGCATTGCCATTCTTGTAGAAGGGATTGTTCTCTCTGGGATTTGAAGGGTCTTGCACTTTTTATCAATAAGAGTTTCGCATGGTCTGATGCATTTTGGCTTCTTTTCCTTCCCGTAAAAAAAGGAATCGTGCAAAGGAGGCGGTGATCTGATCCTGTGTAAAACTTTAGGAGAGTGCCGACATCCGTTAGGCAAAACCATCGACTCAAGGTGAAATAGTAAATATAATCTTCTCTAAATCACCGACATCCAGCGTATGGAAAAGTGTTTTTGGGTTTTAAAACTGCAAGCGGCGTTGGAGTTTTGGTTGTCATAATGAACTCAGAGAGTATCTATTCACTTCGTTAGGCTGATATTAGCATGGGAGTCCGTCATGTTTGGAAGAAGTGTAATGTTCTTAGAGCTTTTCCAATCCCATTTCAAACATTTCAATCATATGTTTTTCGTGGAGTGTTCAAATTGGAGTGTATGTAACTTTAATTGTAAGTTGGACGAGAGTGGTAGTGGTTTGCGTTAATCCACATTCTATTTCGTCTTGTATGGAATATTGTAACTATTCTGCAGATAGTTCCTGTTTTCTCTATTACAGTTTGTTTCCTATATGAACTATATCTGGTGATAACCACATTTATCCTTGCACTCTCTGCAAATTGCTTCTTCTTAAGGACCGTCTGATGCACCTGTTTTCCAACCTGCTGGGAAGAGGTTCTGTAACTTATTTGTAAGAACTGTTCTTTTTTGTCCGACATCTTGGATACTGAGTGATTAGCTGTCAGCTGCATGTATTTTGCTGATTCTGCCGTTCGAATAAACTTGTATGAGCTTTTATGTCGCTTTCACGTAGACCCTCAGTAGGAGCAACTGCATCGCTTTCACATTACTTTTTGCGTAAGCTATCGTACAGCTTTCAAGCGAACTTTCTATGCAATCTGCTTTATCTGTTGTACTAACTGGGAAGTTTTCAGAATCTCCCTTTGAGCATTAGCATCTCCAGTTTCCTTTGTCAAAAATCCATCCTTTACGGAAGGTATATGAGGAGCATTATTAGTCATCTCAGTTCGTTCGCTCAACTAGTGCTCGTATAGTCTCCATATTCATTTTGGCGCTTGTATTCCATAATTTCCTTGATATCGTCACATTGTTAGCATTGTACTGCTGTTATAAGTGTAAACGGTTATCACTCAAGCTGGAGACTGTGCTACTTCCAGCTAGTGATTATTCGATGCCGAGAACTCACTCACACACCTACATTCGACCGAGCAACCAGTACATGGAGAAATGGGATCAAACCGTTGCGCTGAAGACATACGTCTTTAGAGATAGTGTATCAGGAAGTTGGGATTCATTCACAGTTGTAACAGTAGGCTAGACAACTCAGATACATCACAAAATAAAAATGAGCACGTTTGTCGAAATCAAGCTAGATGTCTTTTTAGTGACAAACTTGTAGAAGAGCTTTAGTTTTAACCATATATTACAACCCCACAGTTCTATCTGCGATACTGCAATGTATTGGGTGACATTTTAAATAGATCTTCAACAATGCTTATAGCCAAGAATTCTTTTTTTTCGCTTTTTGAAATAGTTACGTGGTGAAGCGGTCTATCCCCTCGCAACGGTTTACCGCCTCATCGTTGCTGAGAGATGTTCCTGAGTGTCGGACTGCGATGTACAGCGAGGGATTCATCCCTTTGGAGGATCTCCCGAGCTGAAAAAGAGACCGGCGTTTCCATCTGAAGGCCTAAGAGTAAACCAATACCAGGATCCACCACCGTTCCGGTATCAAAGGCGCATGGTGGTAAATCTCCCTCTGATCCACAAGGGCTGCGACCGCATGTGCTCATGAAGTCCTGGGGCAGGCTGTGACGAGGTTGACCTCGGGATTCCATGAAACTACAATGGCTTAACCAGCATCTCCGAAATGGACGAATGACCATCGGAATGAATATGGGGACAGTTTGCACCTACAGCGGGTGCATTCTAACATTGACGAATTTCTCCGTTGAGAATCTGGTGAGGCAGTACAAGCGATCTATGTGTGGCGTCTTTGGTCTGATCGAAACGAGGAGAATGTGCTCGTCAAACTTTTGTGACATTGAAGAAGAACTGCTTCTCGAACTATGCGTTAATGGGGACGTCTAGTTTGTTTCATCAGCGTTAGTTTCACCGTTAAGATCAGCTTAGCCATTAGCATCGATCCTTTGAACAAACGACTTTTAGATGTAAGTTTAAACTTGAAAACATGTGAACTAACACTGAGACTTGTAATCCTCGTCAGCTGCATCCCGACGTCAAATAAGATGTGGAACTTTCGCAAAAAAGATCATATACCTCCTTCAATGTCATCGTTGATGACTGCAACACTAATATTAGTTTGAAGAAATTCACATTGTTAGGTAAGAATAGGAATCAAACAGACAACGTGATCAGCTTCCAGAGCTTATCACAGTGATTGTAATCAGTCGTAGTATTTTTGTTCACTGCTTCCGCTTCTGGCAAGACACAGAAGGCCAGTGTCAATGAGGAATGAGTGTAAGCGGGCTATCTAACAACTACATAAAAGGGCTGAAAAAGCGGGGAGTTTAAAAATCACTATGTTTCCCTTCCATTCAGAAACTTTCCTACTGATATGTCAATATGAAGTAACCTAAGACGTAGACTACCAGCAGCTTTTGTTAGAACTTATTGAGCACTGTGCAGGATAAATGATTGAAGATTTTAACTGAAAATAAGAAACATGAGGCAAACTGAAGCTGTAGAAGTTGGAAAAACCTTCGCAACATCCACCATGACAATGCCAATTACAAGAGCAAGATGACGTCCGCGCTCTGGAGAGTCGATAACCGGACATAGCAGCAGTTACTCACAGGAATGCATGACGTCCACCTGCGTCGAGTAACGTCGACCTCATGTTCTCGCTCTCAAGTTCGACATGCTTCTTCGTCGATGAAAAACCAAGGAGCACTCAGTTCCGATAAGATTAGAGGCGAACATCTTATTGACGAATTTTCCACAATCTAAAAGATAACGGAGCTTGTTTTAATTTCGTAGTACAAAGAACACTTTTTCCCACTTTCATTCCATTTTAAAAAGAGCGCTTGGGACTGCACTTTAAAAAAATAGTTTTAGAAGCTCTAGCCAGGAGTTTTGTTTGTAGAAAGAGATTCACTAGTTGTGTACAGAAGCTTCAGTCATTTAAATAGTGCCCAACATCGACAACATCGGTGTGACGGCATAAAAACACCAAATAATAATTAGAGGGAAGAAACGCTGGTTAATTCTCTCAGCTATCGCTGAGAAGTAGATCTGCAGTTGAATCAGGAAAACGGTGTTCATGAAAAACCGTGTTTCGCAGTTTCACCCAACGGAACGGGTTTCTCTGAATTCATTAACATTCAGACAAGGATCTGGAATTCAACATTGTTAATAAGACATCTATAGAAACTAGCAACCTGGATAGCTTATAGAAGAATGAGAGTTGTCTCAGAATGGACAGCAACACGAGGATCCGTTTCCACGTCCTCAGCTGTATGATTCTTTCTGTCCAAACGAACAACTGCGAATCGTAGATTCTACGTAAGCAGAGCGATTGGTCATAATAGTGGTGTTGAACGTGACACTGAGGGTGATCTGGGAGTGTTCTCTTTTGTGAAACTGACAGAGTTAATCTTTAGTTCCGACCTATGTTGACGATCAAACATCAAGGGCGTCACCGTGTTGGTAGAGACGTCGAAAACTAGGTGGGGACGACGTAAGATGTGTCGAACTTGACAGGCGGGGAGCTGTTACCGTCTAGGTTGTACGGGATGCCAAGGTGTCGCAAGGGTACCACGGGCGCAATGGTTAGATTTATTTACGAGTATTCTAGGGGAAAAATATGTTGCTTTTTGAGTCTGTTTCATAAGCTAGCCTGACGTCTTTTCGTGTCGCTAGGTGTATAACTCTAACATAAGTGTAGATGACTTAGAGCAAAATTTCATCTGTGTATACATCGTTTCTTCAATCCTTATCCGCGATTGAAAAGTTACCGATAGTAAATGGAATAGTTTATGGATATAAGTCGGTCCGACCAGCTTTGTCTGAGAAAATTATTTATTTCCAAAAGAAATCATAGCTATCTTTGTGGTCCCCATATCATCGTAATTATGAGATCACTGGAACGTGTTTTCGTCGTCGAAATCGGAAATAGTTTCTGAACATTATTTTGCGCATGGTCGTTAAAAAGAGTATTGAGGTTTCACAGCGAGATGTTCTCCAAAAACCTGTTCGGGGCCACCTGACCAGTATTGTCACGGAGCGGGTTTCCATCATACAGATTTCGTGCATACCCTGTGACACACTTACAAAACACTATCGCTTTCGAACTTTGCGACTTACGTACTGCGATTGCAACTCAGCTGATTTAAGGGATCCACATATTCGCTACCTGCTCAATGAATTTGGTCAAAAAATACATCTTCTTTCTCTAAGGTGAAGCTGCGACTGCAGCACTAATACGAATATTCTGAAAAGTACCAATTACTATCGGGACTTTTGAAGTTAACATCTTTAACTCAGTTTCCTAAATCCGTCTGTCGAAGAACTCTGTTCCGTTTCGTAATTTATTTCATACTACTTGAACTGCTTTGATACGAAGAAATTCAGGCAGTTTGCACCCTGTTTTTGCATAAGCGATTCCTCCAGCTGTTGTTACTCGATGGATTTCATTGCCTCTTTGTTTAATTTATCAACCTTATTTCTTATCTATTTATTATCCGCATTAATTTTTCTTCAGGAATCAGCTACACGGGCCACTCTATCTTGCCCCAATTCAAACGAGCAGTTTCTGGATTGAGGCCATGAACGTGAACAGCATCACAGTAACTACCAAGAACAGAACAAGAACAGATGAATTGCATTGCGGCCAATCGGGTCTCATCTCTGAAAGGGAACAACCACTAAAGGTTCCCCATCAATTCTTAGATACTAGAAATTCAAGAATCTGCTGACTACTTCTCACGTAAATCTTGCTGTCCTCTTGTTGTTTCTTAAACACTCCATTCTCAATATAGTAAATCTATTAAAAATTGGAAAATCTACGTGGCGCTGCTCTCCGAAAAGACTTGTAGAACATTTTTCGAGGAATTGTCCAAGAAATCGAAGTGATATGATTCATCTTCGCCAAAGAGGTTGTGTGCGCATGCTGGTTCGGCTTCGGTTTCAGTGTCCCCCTTCTAATGAAATTGCAAGTGCTGGTCGAACGTATTTTTCTTAGAGGCCTAAGACACTCATACTATAGCGCTCCCGGGCAAATGATAAACGACCACCAACACTACTGATTGGAGGAAGGTTTAGTCCCTGGTGACCACTGTGAGGTTAGCGGACGAACCGATCGAAGACTATTTAACAGAGCGATTCGTCATGTCGTTTCATACTAGTTTGTCTCCGTCTAACAACATTCGTCAGCAGTGTAATTTCACAGAAGTCACCAAACCTCCAGAAGGCAAAAAAAAAAACAAGTAACTCATCGCATATGGTCATTCGTCTCATTTGTAGAGACTGCTTGTTTTTGTTTCATTCTTTCCTATTTCAGTTTGAAGTTTTTTCTCTACTTCTTCTTCAGCCGCTTTATTCTCTGTATATTAAGACTATTAAGTGGTGTGTTTCTTTAAATCGTTAATGTCAGAGTACTTCTTAAAACCCTATCAACATCTCTATGTATTTCAATCGTTGCAGTCAGTTTTCGTAGACATTATTGCTCTACCCTGTGCTCACAGGAAGAGGAAACCTCCATTATTGTGAACCATTTTCGGCACCCATCAGGTTAATAAATATATCCACTGAGTAGATTTTCTCTTCAGAAAATCTATTTTTGAGGAGAAAATCTATTTTGAGGAACAATCCGCTGTTTTCTTGATAAGCTTACCCGGAATTGTTGCCATGCTCTTTATTCACAAAAGCTGATTTTTCGGTGGATTTCACTTTCACAAGAGCCTGTAAATGTCAAGTCGACTGCAATCTAGTCAGCCAGGCACCTTCATAACTTAACAGAAAAATCACGAAACCTAGAATTTAATCGGGTTACGAACAAAATAGCTTCTTCGCACATTCACTGCTTGAAGTTTTATAGGTATTTCGAGGTTTTCTAACAATTTGTTCAGCCTTACTGTTTGATGATAGTTAATGAAGAATTATTCGTAATCCGGCTTACCGGATTTCGGCTTCTACATCGTTCTTGAGTCGGTTACTTTTACAACCCTACTTTCGTTTCTGATTTCGGTTTCAACATCTCTCCGAATCAACTAGTAGGAAGACCGAGCGAAGGATTCGACGCCGAAAACACACCTCCCTCTGGGCCACATTGTGGTGAAGACCTGGATAGGCCCTTGCAAGGTTAAGTCAGGACTCCAGGAAGGACCAAGTTGCACGACCAGCAATAGGCCAGTTTCAGTAACCCCGCACACTGGGTGCTCCCGTTTACGACGTCAGGAGGTTAGACGACCGATGAGAGGCCAGAAAATCTCGGGTTGGGCAGGACGTCATTGGAACCGGATCTCAAGAACACACGCACGACACGCCATGGAGATTGTTTCTTACTATACACATATAATGCCAGAACATCCTCCACAGACGCCGATCTTCACGCCCTTCTTGTAGCCGCAGATCGTATTAAATTTCATGTGATCGCATTACAAGAAACAAAAATCGAGAAGACCGACATACGTCAACTAAACAACGGGATTTTTGTGATCCGTGGAGAAAAGGTCCTGTCACGAAATGTCGGTGGCGTAGGCTTTGTCGTCCACCCGTCCATTCTCCATCTCGTTGACTCATACGAGATCCTTTCCCTCGCATAGCCGTCCTCCATCTTCAACTGTCGCGTCATAAGATCACTACCATCAACTGCTACTCACCAACCGACGCAGCTGATGAGTACGAATTAAATGCGTTTTACTATCAGTTGGAGGAAGTCATTCGAAACAATAAAGCATACCATAAATTTGTTGTCGGAGAATTCAACGCTAGAATAGGAAAAGCCAACGAGAACGAATTTAGGATCAGAAATTTTGATTAGGAGAAAGAAATCAGAATGGCAACCGTCTCGTAGGACTCCTGTCAGCAGCACGTCTCTTCCACTGAAACTCGTTTTTCCAGAAGGAACAAAGCCGCCGCTGAATATGGAAGTCTCTCAACGGCATGACTCATGCGGAGATCGACCATATTCTGACAAACAGAAGATGGTGCCTACTTGACACATCGGTAGCCCCGTCATTCTGTACTGGTTCTAATCACCGCCTTCTTCGCGCGAAGATTCGATTCAGCCGCAAGCTGGAAAAGAACTCTCTTCATCGACCACGAGGAAAAAGTCTAACTGTATACGACGAAAACATTTTGAACGAAATCCTATCCAAACGTGACTGGCAGATTAAAGAAGACCTGACCGAAGACTACGAGCTCCTTTTCGAAGGACTGAAAAGATGTGCCGAATCAATTCCACAAGCAAGAAGATCGGATCGCATCTCCGTCACTACTAAGAAGTTGCTCGAAAACAGAAGGAAACTGAAGCTTGGTCCCGTTGCAACACATTTAACGACGTGGCTAGTAATAAATGCTAGCTGCAGAAGAGCTTTGCAGGAAGATCTACAACGGTACAAGCAAATTCTGGAAGCAGCAGAGAAGAGAAACGTTCTGAAAAAATGCCGTCGGAATTTATGTGATTATTGTTCCGCTGTCAGCCCTGATGAACGAAGATGGGATCGTCAAAACTTTCTGCCATGGTGTGGAATTAATAGTGGAAACGTTTCACACCAACCTTTTCTGTTCCATAATCCCCGTCCCGGGCCCTAATATGCCCGCTGAAGAAATATCACTTAGAATTCTTCGAGTTGCAATAGAAAGCATAGAAAGAGGCACAGCTCCAATACCAGACAATATCATCGCCGATTTCATTAGAGCTGGAGGCCACAATTTACATGTACTTCTCGCAGATCATATGACAGCCTACCTTCAAAGGGAAAAAAGCCCAGGCCAGTGGAGGACGTCGCGCGCGGTCATCCTGCCCAAGAAAGGACACCGAAGGGATGGATCTTCGTAACTGTCGTCCCATATACTTGTTAAGTGCACTCTACAAACTCTTTACGATGATTATCCTCTTACGCATATCAGGAACATTGGATGAAGCGCAAGCAATCAAACAAACAGGATTTCGAAAAGGATTTTCCTGCATGGACCACATCCAAACTGTGTCCTGGGTCGTCGAAATCTGTCGGGAATACCACTTGCCTCTATTTCTAACCTTTGTCGTCTATGAAAAAGCGTTTGACAGTGTTGAAACGAATGCAATCCTATCAGCGCTCATCGACCACGGAGTAGACCCTTCCTACATAAGAACGCTGTCCGACTGTTATCGGAACTGCACTACGAAAATACAGCTTTTCCATCGACCTCTTAGCATACCCTTAGAAAAAGGATTCAACAGTGCGACACAATATCGCCAAAGCTGTTCGGTGCCGCACTGCATTGGATAATGAAGTCATTCGATTGGAATGAGAAAGGCTCACGTATTGATGGAAAATTCTTATCAAACCTTCGTTTTGCCGACGACATTGTCATTTCTTCTCAAGAAATACTAGCGAAGCACAGATGATGATAAACGAGCTCAGCGAAGCGGGGGAAAAAGTCTCTCAAAGAAACCACCAACCAACTGAGGAATCCGAAAGTCCGCGCTCATCTCTTTGATTCTACGGTCCTCCCAGCGCTCTGTTGTGCTGCAGAGAAGTGGGTTGATAATTCAACAACGTCAAAAATTCTTCGCACTACTCACAGAGCGCTTGAGCGATGTCTTCTGAAACGTAACCGGCATTCTCAATATCTAGCTGGAATGCGAAGCTCTGACCTCCGAAATCTGTCACATCTTGGAGATCCAGGCGAATATACATCGACAGCGAAACATAGATGCGCCGGTCACATAATGAGAAGAACAGACAACAGATGGACGAAAAGAACAGTAGAGTGGACTCCGGGGGAATGCAAACGTCTCTTAGGACGCCCACCTACAGGTTGGGCGGACGTGTTCGTAAACAAGGTTAATCAGCTCTACCCGCAGCTTCAGATGTTTTACAGTTCATGGTATGAGATCCGCAAGCGCTACCATGCTCGAACAAGACCACTACCATGGACAGCGATTGCGAGAGAAAGGAACGAATGACATATGTGCTGTGGTCCGTACAGCTCGTAAAGGCGGACCGTCCAAGTAAGTAAGTATTCATAATCCAGAGGCTAGCAGTCGAGTTTCGGTCTAGCTCTTCTAAAATCCTGGTTGATGGTTTCAGCTAGACGTATGAGGTACTGATGTTGACGTGTTCGCCTGTTTGTTCGTAATGGCTAGCGACGTTGTTTTTACAGAATAGATCATTTCTTCTCTTTGCTATCTGAATGATGAATGGTTCTTGCTTTGGCTCATCATAGTCATTTCGTTGATTTGTTAATGTGTTCGAATACTCTCTGTTCTATTTCCAGACATGACCGCTGATGCGAAATATACTTCACCACGATGGCGAGTCTATGCTATGGCAATGCTATCCTTAGGTTTTACTCTCGTCCTATTCGGTGTACTGATGCACCTAATTTTCATTCCAGTCATTATCAACAACAAAATCATAAAGGTACATGTATTTTATTCACTTTATTTGATCATCAAGAGCAGCGAAAAGCCTTTTCTCCTTAAATTTGCCGCAATCGTTCCTGTTGCTGGGCTTTCTCAGAAGGTCAACGCTTAACAGCTAATGGTTATGTTGTCGCCACAGTGGAAACCGTACTTTGCATTGACTTATATTTAGCTCATCTTCAAGAAGAAAATATATTGTATGGTTGGGAAATCCATGTTTTTCTCTGTTTACACTAGAGGATTTTCTCTTCATCTTCAATGTTGTTGAACGCTAGTGGAATGGACGGTGCCTGAAATTCAGGGATAACTCTGTGAGGGCATTACCAATTCTGCACCACATACGCCTGCCGACTTTTTTGGACCGGGTGGAGTTTCTCAGGTAGGTCAATTCTGGCGTCATTTTGCCAATGGCGGAAAGTTGGATGTTTTGATTGATCGATACAGAGTCGAGCCAAAGTGTATACAAATATTCTGCGGTTCTTTTAACTAACTCCCACTGGAAACACTGACTCTAACAAGCTACCCGTTAACATATGCAGTCCGCACGATGAGGATCGATGACTTTTTGGTGTCTGGTCGCAAAATAGATGAAAGTACTCCACCAGAAGAAGATGGTGCTGTTCATATTTATCGAGTGAGTGAAACTCAAACTCTGACACATGACATAGTTGATCAAACTTTACTAGAGTTCGCAGGAATCAACGTAGGTGATGTACATGGATACAATACTTTATCTGTGTGGAAAGGTGTTTGAGACCCAGCAATTTCCTTACGCATCAGTCGGGTTACTTCATGATAGGGTTTAGTTTTGGTGATAAGTGGATTTATTACTTTTGATCTAGTTTTCTAAATTGTTTTCGATGTTTCTTCTTACACTTATGCTCATTTTTTCTTCATTTTAGTGTCAGTGCGTCGGTGTGAAACACCGTTTAAAACGGAACTCACTGCGATACCATTTCAATGACCTCATGATCGGAACTAGTGGTGTCAACGTAATTCGCCTTAAAATACATTTAAATACCTACATTCCTTTGCCTTTTTTCATTTTTCATCAATTAGCCATGGGGATTAATAGATGCTGCTACTGTGAGTAAAATCCCTAGAGTTCCTTCCATTTGTTTCTAAACTCAGCGCTGATTCTTTTCTCTTCTCCTGTGTTCTGATAAAGAATGACAACTAAGGGGTTCTTGTTGGGGTCTGTCGGCTGATTCTCTGCGTTTCCCCATAAAAGTGGGCATTGTCGGCGATTATGCGACTATTCGGCGGACTATTCAGTGCAACCTGTTCATTGTTATGGTGTTACAGCACAGCCGCCAATATTTTCGTCTCTAACAGCAACGAAGGAGAAAACACGGAAGCAAAAACCGACTCACGTTTGTAACCTCGAATTGAATGGATATGGGTGCAGCACAGTATTGTACATGGTGAAGAATAATATTAGGTTGTTCAGAAATAAATGAACGCTTTGAAATATTTATCGTCTTAATTTATCTCGTGTTTTTACCAAGAAAAATATTCTTTGTATCTTGAAATATTACACACTACCAGAAGCCTGACTTTATGCTCTTTCTAAATTTTGTCAAAAGTTAGTTTTTTCTGCCAATTTTGATCCTTAAAATTTTCGACGTTAAAAACGAATTTTCGTCAGATTTTCTTTCATAAGTTCAAACTCGGTCGTAGTGCAGAAGAGATTGCTCGAAACATTAATGAAGTTTGTGGTGAAGGTAGTGTTGATGAATCGACAGTGCGAATGTGGTCCCGGAAATTCCGATCTGGTGATTTCGACCTCAAAGAACAGGAAGGTTGGAGACGTTCCGATCAACTTGACGACAACGAATTGAAGGCACTAGTGGAAGCAAACACGCGAACAACTGTTCGAGAGCTTGCAGAACAGCTTGGCGTAAGCACAAGAACAATTTCCATTCAGTTAAGTTGTATAGGAAAGACAAAAAAGCTCGACCAGTGGGGACTGCACGAATTGAACGATAATTTAAAAAATCGTCATTTTGAAGTGTAGCTGCGCAATAAAAACGACTCCTTTCCTTATCGATTTATGACGTGCGACGAGAAGTAGATTCTGTACGACAACCAGCATCGTTCAGCTCAATGGCTGGATTACGATCAGGCTCCACAGCACTTCTCAAAGCGGAAACTGCTCCAAAAAAAGGTTATGGTGAAGGTTTGGAGGTTTGCAGCCGGGCTGATTCATCACAGCTTTTTGGATCCCAGCGAAACAATTACGGCAGAGTAATACTGCCAACAATTCGGCGAAATTTGCCGTAAACTCCAAGAACAACGGCCGACATTAATCAACAAAAAAGTGCCAATTCTTCTGTACCACAATGCCCAGCTTCACGTTGCGGAACCAGCGCTGCAGAAGTTGAACGAGTTGGGCTACGAGACTTAGCCTCATTCGCCATATTCAACAGACCTGTCATCTAGCGACTATTACTTCTTGAAGCACCTAGACAACTTCCTGCGCGAGAAGTGCTTCAACTACAATGACGCAAAAAATGCCTTTAACGAATTCATCGCTTCCGAACTCCAAAATTTCATGCAACCGGAATAAACTTTTGTCTCGTTGGCAAAAATGTGCGGATTCAAATGGTTTTGCTTTGTTTTGTAAGATTTTGTTTGAAGCAAGTTATGACAATTTAAACATTATAGTTAAAAACCCTCATTTATTTCTGAACGGCCTAATGCCTCTGGTGTCCCTTCAAGGTTTGTCAAGACCGACACTTGTCAGGCGTCCAAGCCTGAAGCTAGAACATTTTATTAGTTATTATTTTCTCCACATTCATCATGTTAAAGACAACTAGGCAGTAGAAATATTATGGTATTGTTGAGCTTGCATGAGGTTGTTACACAAGTTCTATTCGGCTAACGTTTCGACGTCTTCGTCTTCATCAGAGGGCATGATCTGAGTCGACGGTCCACAGCTGTTCGTCTTCTTGAGGTCTCGTTTTCGTTATCACACCGAGAGGGATCTTCTTTAGTGGAGCAGTGCTCGAATGAGGCAATCTCACCTAGCACCGCTTTTTTACATAGCGAGATTGTTGTCTATATGACTACCCGTTAATAATAATTTGTTTTCCGACCGATAATCCATCCACTTTTTTGTTTTTTATTTTCCTGCTTTATTCGCTTCCATTTTTTTTATTTTTTCATTTACTGAAAAACAAATTGTTATCAACGGGTACTTGTATCAACAACAATCGTCCTATATAAAAGAGCGCTGTCTGGTGAGGTTGTTTCATTCGAATGGTGCTCTATTGAAGAAGGTCCGACTCGAATACGAAGATGAACTAGTATGGACGTCGATTCGGGTCATCGGCTCAGAGGAAGACGAAAACGTCGAAATGTTAGCAGAATAAAACTTATACAGCAACCTCGTGTAATCTTAACAATCCAAAAAGATATTAATTATTAGTGTTGTGGTTAAATGACTGTTGGTTTGGTAATTATTATGGTTAAGAGCAGCTTTAATGTGGTTATGTACACATGTTATGAGGGGAAGGAGTGAATGTGAACTGTGTTCTTGTAGCAATGGATATGCAAAATTTTGTAGATTCTCACCAAGATTATCAAATTCAAAACCGAAATTCCTTTTAAGTCCACACACTCGTAACTGAAGACGATGCTTTCAACTTACATGCTGCTTTGTACTTGAATGATCCATGTCTACAAGGACAGCATGGTTTCCGACACAGTTTCCACGTTCACTGATAAATCACTACTCCGGCAAGATTTCTTCGCTCGAGTGAAAAAGATGCGTGCAAGAGCGTCACCAAAAGCATTCATCGGTGCTTGAGGGTTTGGACGTTGTTCGTTGGATTTCCCTGGGACAGTAGCGATTCTTGGCTACCTCTTGCTTTCAGATAGAAATCTTGAACTCATTTGTAACTTGGGTGACCTTGTAGAATATGAACACCGCTATATCCCACTTCAACACCCAGCACCACCTCGCAGAAACGAGACGAGACAGTAAACCATTGTTTCGTTTAACCACTGTGATGAAACTAGCTCTATTTTCCTCAGTAATTCGGGCAGATTATCTGTTTTATTATGGGGAAGTCCAGTGTTTACGAAGATTTGATCGATTCATATGGCCCATTCTGACACATTCAGTAATAGAAATGCCATTTGTGACGGATTTGTATGAAGATGCTTGGCCGCTATTTCGAGGAAGAAATGGGCATTTTGTGAAATGAACCATACTGTTTAGATTAAATGAATGGTTCTTCATGAATAAGTTTTACTGACGAGTTAAAAAAACGTTTGTTCTAGCTCATAAGTCACAAAAACGGATAGAATGCATTTAAGCTTAATAGAGGATACTTTGTTTTATTATTTCTGTGGTTTCTGTGGCAGACTTTGGTCAGGCTGACCACGGGATTCCAGAGAACCACATTGGCTTAACCAGCAAAGAATGGAGCCTGCACAGCTAGTGAGGACGGGTCATTCAAGTATTCAATTATCAAGTACTTCTGTTGATTTCAGAACACGAATCTCGCCGACGGGTCACAACTGATGAACAACTGGATGCATCCAAAATATGAGTTTTTGTTTAAGGTATAATAATATTCTATTGTACGATAAATTGAAAAGGGCGCGTGTGGTGCAGTGGTTGAAGGCGCCACTGTAACACACACGTGGAAGTGATCCCCGCGCCCATGGCCCACCAGGCCTTCCATCCCTCTGGGGTCGGCAAACTGGTACCAGACTTGTCTTAGAGGATAGCAGTACTGGCTCGATACATCGGTAGGCCACTGCGAGTCATTGTAGAGGCCAGATATGCATTCAGTCAGCTCCAACGATATTTAATGAAGTCGAATGCATGACGGATCTCTCAGGGATTGATCAGCGCTGAGAGCTTTATCATTTTTATTCTTTTACGATAAATTGAAACAGTTAGAGATTAGAAACGAGAAAAACAGTTAGAAATAAGACATTTACAAAGAGCAAATATGATCACTTAGAAGTTAAGAACTTTCCTTCAAGCAAATAACTGGTGTTTAGGTTTACGCGTATTCCATCAAAAATCCTGATGAAATTATGGAAGGAGCAATACCAGAAGTGAAGGAATCAGGTCCCTACACGTTTACGAAAAATGTCGTTAACAAAGTATGTTTTTTCGTACATGTGCGTGTGGAATGTTGTGTACAGGGTTCGGGTTTCCCTATTCATATTAGCTCTTCCTTCGCTTCTCATACAGGATCAGTGATCACGTTACTATGAAGTGCTCTTAAAATTTCGTATTCTTATGGTAACTTCTCACTCAAAATAGTTTAGCACATCGTGGCTAAGAATATTCCTGGGTGTCACGTCGCTCTACGTCGTAGACCGTTTATAAACGCCAGATTTCGTCCACCAAAACTATGATATATCGAAGTGATTCGTTGATGTTTGCAGCTGCTCCGTCCTCGTCATGAATTCAAAAATTACAGTGTTAACTTTTTTATTTACTGCCTATTTTAGTTTTAAATAAAAAGCAAACGAAATTAATCAATTAAAGCTGTAAATATAAAAGTTAACACTGTGATTTCGACTATAGTCTCAGCCTAACTGGGTTCACTACCGATTTGTGGTCCCAGATCAACTCCGTTGATGGGTGATTACTGATGGCACTGAGCGGTAGAAAACTAGCTGAAAGATATGCTAAACAAAGGATCTGCATGGTGCGGTGATGAATGCGTTAACCCTCGAAAAGGGTAGTAGCGCGTTCGTTCCTCACAACAGACACCTGCGGTCCAGAGCTTTGAAAATACCTCAACACCATTGTGGTTGTATCAGAAATTAAATTTTCCAATATGCAAAATTCGAAAGGGACCTAATTTGAAAAGTTCGAGTTGACACTTGTATGCGAGGGAAATCATATACATGAGAACCTGGAAACTTTGCTATAAGTTTTTACGTTCCCGAGTTCAAAGGTGCTGTGGTTGTCGAGATATTTTGGTCAGTTGTGGCGAGTATGTTTTCTGTATTTTCGAGGTTCTTTCGCATAACAACGGAATAGTGAAGTTCAAGCGGTATGTCTCGTACGTGTTCAACGAGACGGAATCCTGTCAGACTTGCATTCTGGGAAATCGAATTTGGATCCCGAACATGATCTACCAGGTAAGTGGATCGAACCTGCTTCAGTACTTTGTCATTTCTCTCATCGGATAAACAACTTCATTATCGGCAAGAAAATTGAATGAGTAGCTGTGAAACTAGTGAAAGCAAAGAAATTTCTCAAGCTACTTTTACAGTGCAGCCGGTTGGAACATGGATTCAGACCCGTATTTAACAGTTCTCCCATCCATTCCATCCATGTTGAGATCTCCGCTCATTATAATAAACTTCCTGTGACATCAAAAACCGAAGATTCTATATCGCAACTGTGGTAGCGTGGATACGTTCTAATGTTGTAGATCCCTTTGTAACTGTGGTCTCGTCGTCATCTCTTCACTATGAAGCAATTTCGAAAGAAAAACCCCCCTTACAGATGTTGGTAGTAGTAAATTCCTTTTTAGTTTCCCAAGATATTCATTATAGAAATTCGTTGAAGCTGCATCAACGGCAGGAATGAGGGCCGCCGCAACCACCCTTCTGTCGCAAACGGCTTTTTTGGAAGTGGAAGTAGGCGAATTTCTCTTCGAAGGATACAAGGATCCATTTCTCGACAAGGTAATGTTGAGAGCTTTGGTGAAGACTAAACAAGGCCGTCTATCTATCCAGTGCAATGTATTTTGTACTGGACAGATTCCAGCTTTTGTATTCATTTGTTAATTCCGCTCCTCAGAAGGTTTAAGTGTTTGTCCTTTTCATGTGCGGTTTTAAGAACAACGCCCTTTTCGGCTTTCTACTACAAAGTTTCTCAAGAACAAAAGCTTAAGTTGTAATTTTCAATTGATTTTTAGATATGTGAAATTCCATTCATGAACTTCGTTTGTGAGTCGATTCTTGATCTACCGGAACGTATTGGGATTTTTTTCGAGGTCCATTCCACCTTCACCTACTTCTAATACTTTTAAAACTGTGTATTTTACCATTTTAGAAGAACAACACTGATGATGGCGTCTATGAAATTAGTGACGGCGTGGGGACGCCAAAAGATATTGGAAAAATTCATACATGGAATGGAAAGAAATCAGTGGATGCTTCGTGGTACGTTGTTTCAGTACAACTCCCTGTCGTCGGACTTCAGTACCCCTTTAGTCCCGTTTTTTTCTTGAGAAAAATGTAGTGTCCTGGTGGCCGAATGAGCATCATATCATAATATTAAGTAGCGCCAAGTAATTTTGACATATTTTCACATGGTATTTTGAATGGAATTGCTTTTTCTTTCGTGACTGTGCAGCGTATTAGAAACAAGTTTCAGAAACACCACCCTATACCTTGACTTCCCTGGGTGCAGGGGTATTTCTTCTTACAGTGACAATTAAAACGCTATTATCACAATCTTAACCGTTTTTGTCTACTGCCTACTCTTTTTGATGGCAGGGTATATTGCGAAATATAACTTTAATGAAGCTGAGATATTTGCAAAACTTTGGACCGCAGGTGTCTATGGTGGGGAACGAACGCGCTATTGTCCTTTCCGGGGAGTAACGCGCTCACCACCACACCATGCGGGTCCTTCGTTTCGCCTGTCTCTCAGCTAGTTTTATCGATCTTTTGCCATCAGCAATCACCCAGGAGTTAAAACGCTATTAGTTTTTCGATTTCACTTCATATTGTGTAAAGCGATAATACCGTATCACCTACCTGAGTATTTGATTGCCCGGATGAGAACAGACGAGAGTCTTTACAAAGAGTCCTGTGAGCCCCAAGATGGTCTCCATTTCACTGAGATTTGCTAATCGAACAAGATTTTTTCTTGAGAATTTTAAAACCTTAAAGTTTTTCTAGTACTCACAAGTCGCTTTCAGCGGATCAGTAGATTTACCGTTTTACGACTAGGTTATTATTAGGATAGTGATGCTTCTTGGAATTGTTTTGCTACTAGCTAAGTACAGGGGTGGAAATTAGAATAAAAACGATATGCTCTGCTTATTACAAAAGACCTTAGAACTGCTTATTCCTTTGGTGCTAAGGCTGTCCTGCAATTACAAAGTGTCGTTGATTCCATGGCAAGGCCTTGGCTTAGCAAGCCTTCAATGATCATTGAGTTGGTACCAAACTTGCTCTAATTCGACAACTAGTTAAGTTCAAGCAATTCAATACTGTATCCTTGACCCAGATGACATGTCTAGTTCAGTGATTAAAAGTGAGTGATGCCCTCCAATTTGCACCTAATCACTGATTCGATCCCTGACCCTCACCTGATTAGCCCTGCCGTCCTACCGGGGTTGCAAAATTTGTACACTTGCTGTCTGGGAGCATAAAAACAGTGAATGAGTCAAGGTAGTGCCCAGTAATTCACTCTATGCTCTAAACATGCATTAAATTACCTCGATGCTTAAAAAACTCAAATATATGGTGCATCCCTGACAGATAGATCAATGCAGAATATTTTAACGTTTTATTTTTTGTAGGTGGTCGAGTCTCAATGCGAGGATGATACGTGGAACCGAAGGCATGTTGTTTCCACCACTTCTGAAGAAATCGGATAGGATCTACGTTTTCATTAGTCAGATGTGCAGGTGTGGTTTTGCTCTTGTTATTTTGATAATCTCACAGGTTTGTAGTGAAATTTTACTACATCGCATATCTATACGAGATAATAAAACCGGTATGGAGAAAAAATTTGAAGTATGTAACAGTAAAAGTACTAGGTTGTTCAAAAATTAATACAAGATTTCAACCTGTGCTTCAAAGTGGCATATGTCACCTCGAAGCAAAAAGTCATTAGAATCAAACCATTTTTGACAAAGAGAAAGAGTTGTTTGTTCCAACTGCGTGAAACATTGTGCCTTTTGAGGCGATAAATTCGTTAGGGTTAGTTTGCCCTTGCTTGGTTTCAGAAGAGTTTCTTATATACGAAGTTGTCGAGGTCCTTGAAGAAGCGCTAGTTGGTAGGGGAGAGGTCTGGGCAGTATGATGGATGCTTCATAACCTGGTCGTTCAGCCTTCGCAGAGTTGATACCGCGTCGTTTATGGTACGATATGGTAGAGAATGATTGGTTACTTTCTAATGACCAGTGCTGGGCGCAGTAGTTTAGGTTTTTGCGGCATTTCGTCGATTTGCTCGACATGTTTCTCCGCCATGATCGTTTACCACTGATTTAAGAAAATGTAATGGATCAACTCAGATGTAGACCGGCAAACGTTCAGCCCGACATTCTCTCAACTTCTGTTTTCGGAGCTGCTGCGGAGCTTCATCGCAGTCCAAGCACTGTGCCGATCATCGTCAATTTTCGCAGAAGATTCAGTTCTTGTGCCACGTCACAATACGGTCCGTAGAGGGTCATTCTGCTTTTGCAGAAGTGTTGACGATTCCTCAACCGATGATTGCATTGATTGCCATTCAATTCATGTGCCATCGGTTTGTTGAGCTTCTTCGACTTTCTAATGTTCTTAAGGTGCCCGAAAAGAGTTGGGATGCTCTCACTGGGTTCTTCTGCCAGTTCTCGAACAGTTGTACATGCGCTTTGCTTGCTTCAAGGCCTTCAACTCATGGTCATAAATAGCAGAATGGCGTCTGCAACTCCTCTCAGCTTGAAGGTAGAATTCGCCACGACGAAATTTTTCATCTTCCCTGGTCCTATTACTCACCGATGTTTCGAGCCATTTGCTCTGCGTATATCCGAGTTGAAATTTGGAGAAGTAGATCTGTCAGAATTACTGCTTTGCAATCTGAAATTCTAACCTTTTAAACTGTAAAAAAATACAACTTATGTAATAATCCAATTATACATTGCGAAAGTCCATGAAATGGGCTTTGCTTCCGTGAATAATACATACATATATACATATATAAATGCGCATATA
>MQTX01000124.1:10112-63850 GCA_009735665.1 Angiostrongylus cantonensis | reverse complement strand
AGGTGTCTATGGTGGGGAACGAACGCGCTCTTGTCCTTTCCGGGGAGTAACGCGTTCACCACCACACCATGCAGGTCCTTCGTTTCATCTCTCCTGCTGACGGGTGTTTGCTGATGGCATTGACCAATAGAACCAGCTGAGAGACAGGCGAAACGAAGGACCCGCATGGTGTGGTGGTGAACGCGTTACTTCCCGGAAAGCGTGTTCGTTCCCCACCGCAGACACCTGCAGTCCGGAGTTTTGCAAATATCTCAGCACCATTGATGTTATATTTTGCAGTATGCCATTAAGAAGAGTAGGCAGTAAAGGGCTGCGATGTACAGGGGAATTCATCATCCCAGCTGGGCTTCCTTAGCTGAGGAATCCGGTCTTTTTGTTAGGAAGCCTGGCTATGAGTAAACCAATACCACGATACACCACCGCGCTGGTATCAAACTAATCGCATGGTATAAATCTCCCTCTGGTCCACAAGGGCTGCGACTGCCTGTGGTGTTGACGACCTGGAGCAGACTTGTTTGACTTGTCCGATCTCGGCACTCCAGAGAACCAGAATGGCTAAGCCAGCAAAACTCTGAAAAATTGGAAATTATACTATGGTCCGCGCAAGCGGTGGATACGGACTATCCAAGTGTCTAAATAAGTATATAATGACGAAGATAGAGAAAATATAAGATTGCAGAATTCAAGAAAAAATTATTAGTAAGACGTTTACTTGAAAAGCGGAATTGCACGTCGTGCATTAATTCCAGAACAACCTATTAATCTGCGAGAAAAAATGATTATATACACAACTACACTGAGCAATGGTGTCTTTTGTTGTAACAATGGACTAGTTGGGAATTGTGTACTGTTGGTAGTCGTACGGCTAAGCATTTTGTGGAGATTGGTCAATCCATTCGTATTTCACTCATTATTTTTTAGTTAACGTAAGTTCGTTTTTTTATTTTTTTAAGAGGTCTAAATGTCTAAAAGTGAAATAAACGGACAGCTTTTTTCAAATTCCAGATCAGTTTGGCTGGAATTCCAAAAAGAAGTGGAATATAACGGCGTGCCAGCGTTTCGTTTCATAATTCCACCCGAAGTATTCGATCCTACCATCCCCGAGAACGATGGATTCTGCAATCCTACAGATAAGGTGAAAAAATCATTCACTGCTTTTGCAGCAGCATGTGGCTTGAGAAGTACTGTTCCTAAATTAATGAGCGAGAAGTGCAGTCCATAGTACATACTGACCCGGTATTTACTGGCCCGCCTTGTTACATTTCTCTTCGGAAATGTTTAGCACTAGTACAACCATGAAAACAAGCTCATTTCAGAGGTTCTTCGATTCACAAAAAGAAACGGACTACTGTTTTCCGAAAGGTTTACTCGAAATGAGCAAATGTCTGCGCAGTAAGTTGTATAATTATATCTTTTTATAGAATCCAGTCGAATCATTATTTTATTTTAAAAAAAATGTTCGCTTCCTCTTCTAGACGAAAAAGTAATAGAGATGAAATACAAATCTCAGGACGGTTTTTCTATTAACGTAGGAGTTGATCACTCACTTGACGAGCAGGAACGAATTTCTCACCACGCTGTTTATCCATAATTGCTGACTTTTCGTTGTTTTCGCCTTCTTCAGTGTCTGAAACGGTCAATTTCATATGAATGTACTCAGTTAGTTTTATATAAAAATGTGAAGCGTTTTGGAAAATTCTAAAAGTCCAAAAATGAACTGGAATGAAGAGCCCCTCCTGATTTCATGACCGACCTCAGGCTGATTCCTTTAAACCTCATCTATACATTTTCTTCACCCATGTCTCCGTGTGTTTGGTCTCCATGACTTAACTGGAAGACTTACAAGGAACAAAACGGTCAGTATTTAAAAGGAGGTGCCGACATGCTTGTGTGTTGAGTCTTTCTACTTGGGTTATGATAATGTGTGCCTGAGTAACTTGGGTGTCAATTTGACGCTTCCAGGCTCCGAAGAAGACGAAACTGTCCAAAGGTCAGCTATTGTTGTGAATAAATAGTGTAAGAACGGTCTTGTCTGCTTAGCAAGCAAATACTTAAATGTGATGCAGTAAGAACAACAAATAACCTAATAAATGGTGAATAAATAAATAATGCGTAGTAATATTAAAATATAAAATAGGTGACATAGTACATAAAATACTTTTTAAATATAAACAAGCTATAGCTGCAATAATATAACGTAGTAAATGCAAAGAGTACAACATAAAAATTGTGATAAATATCTGCCGAAGTGTCAGTCAGGCGTGGAACGAACACTACTTTAACGACCTCGTGTCTGCTCATCAGGAAAACAAGAAATTACTCCTGTAGGCTATTGCACCTGCACGTAAATTGCCTTCTTGCTTGGATACTTGAAGGACCCATCATCATGAATAATCACATTAACAGCACATTTTCCATCCGTTTCTTTTCCTCGCAGTCGTCGTCCGTGGTGGTTTGATTCGAGTCAGAGCCTGGAAGGGTACACTAATGCGCAACTTACTAAGTCAAACACTTAAACAGAACAAAAAGAAAGATGAATCTGAGCGATAATTACAAGATCTACGGCTTCTCGAAAAACCCACCGCTTTTTTCATCTGTCTTCCAACGAAGAAGAACAGCCGCTCAGAGTCGCATATGGCTGACGACTGCAGTGCCCCCAATCAACGATCGATACAAAGGTACGGGGCGAGATCACGTGTGATTTCGGGGTATTCCTTCTTGCTGTTTACTTTAGAGTTTTTGGCATTTATCCAAAAAGTCTCAAGAAGCTTGCAAGATAAACGGGACCTTGTTTTGGTCTAACCGTTCCTTTTGGAGCGTCTCTCTTCCTCGAAACTCTTGAATGATGATGGATTGGTTGTCGCAACATCATCCTAAGATGCCAACTTATGAGTCTTAATAAGTAGGTATAAGACAGGACATGTTGGTTTATTAATCTTAAGGTGTGAAATAACCGATGATTTTAAACCTGCAGTTGTTGCCACGCTGACCCAGTGCTCGTTCAGCTTCCGGTATTGATGTTTGTTTTTGTTTTCAGAGGATGGGCGATATAGGGTAACATCACTAAGATGTTTCTTCGCTATCTTAACATCCAACTGGTGAGGAATAACTACGAACTCTCCCCCCTTATCATTAACAGACAATCTTATCATTTTCGACTTTATTAATTCTCTAATTCCTCTCAAGCAACATTTTTGTGCGGCTGTGAGGTTAGGGATAAACTTTCTATCGCTGTAGTGATTAAGGGCTCGCAACATCATCCTAAGATGCCAACTTATGAGTCTTAATAAGTAGGTATAAGACAGGACATGTTGGTTTATTAATCTTGTGTGAAATAACCGATGATTTTAAACCTGCAGTTTTTGCCACGCTGACCCAGTGCTCGTTCAGCTTCCGGTATTGATGTTTGTTTTTGTTTTCAGAGGATGGGCGATATAGGGTAACATCACTAAGATGTTTCTTCGCTATCTTAACATCCAACTGGTGAGGAATAACTACGAACTCTCCCCCCTTATCATTAACAGACAATCTTATCATTTTCGACTTTATTAATTCTCTAATTCCTCTCAAGCCACATTTTTGTGCGGCTGTGAGGTTAGGGATAAACTTTCTATCGCTGTAGTGATTAAGGGCCTTGAGAACGCCGTCCGAAAATATGCGAAATTTTATGTCAATTTCGTCGTTAGGGTCCTGCTTTCTGAAAAACTTTCCAGGGAAAGGAGATGGTGGTAATGCCGCCTTCTCTTGGTTTTCAGCTCTTTTTGCTGTTCTTTGCTTAGCCTAATAACGGAGTCGATCTTGAAATTCATAAAGGTTGCATGCTATCCTACGCATGGTTGTTTTAGAAATGAGTTGTGATGGTGAAATGCTTGGGCCCAATTCTAAAACCGAGCGCGCACCGTCAGGTATTGTCATGCCCCCAAGTACAGTGACTCTAGACTTTTTTGGTGCAGCATCAACCGTATTTTGACTATTTAGCAAAGTTCGTTTCTCTATGGTTTTTGAAGCCGAGACACTCGAATTATTCAACAGATTCTCAAACTTTCGCTACAAGGTTATTTTGGCATTAACCTAATAGAATCGCATATTAATATTGACCCACCAACTATTCTCCTCCAAAGTTGATCCTCCAAATACAAAGCACAAAATTGTTCCTTCGCCACACATTTTACCTTCCTTGCGAACATTTCGTTCCGTTGGATTCGTAGTGCGGCGCGGAGTAGTTCCATTTCAATGCCTCGTACTTGTTGGCTGTCCTTTGGTTGACCACATATCTCGTGAAGCCGTTTCCGTTTTATGAACTTCGACACGACTCGGTGTTGAATACAGCGACGGAGAAAGTGGATCTATTGTCTGCCTAAGACGATCTTTTGTCTTAGTGACAGTGCTTCCTTCACAAGTCGAAAGTACGCCACCTGTTCTCACATGTAGATGGTTACAGATCGACATAATAGCTGCCTTTTTGTGCTGCAATTACGGTGGCTGTCGACTAGAGTTCTTATACCACATATGTACTCTGTTGACGAGCGCTGACAGCACTACATTCGTTTCCTAGCTGTCAAACGCTTTTTCGTGGTCGATAAAGGTTAGGACACGGATAGACGGTATTCCCGACAAATTCCTGTGAAAAGGACACGGTTTGGATGTAGTTCATGCAACAGAGCATCTATCAATATTTGGTGAGTTGGTTGCTTCTCATCCAATGTTCTTTATAAGCCTAGTAGGATAACCCTCGTAAACAGCTTATTGAGCACACTCAACAAGCAACTCAGGCGATAGTTACGAAGATGCTTTTGGTCACCTTCTTGGGCAAATTGACAATTCACGAGGCCTCCAGCTGTTTCATGCAATTTTTGAGTTTCATCTGCAAGGGAATGAACTTGCTTCATGATTTATACCACATCTCGAACTACCGTGAGGTTTTTCTCATGGTGTTATTTCAACGTTCGAGAAAAGGATTCTAGAACAGAAAAGATTGGTGTATAATGCTCTCATTATTAACTTCATATCGTGCTTATCATGGTGAAAGTGGTAGCGATTCGATCTTCGTTCGTTAGGGTCGACAGTGAAGTACTGTGTTCGCAGGGGTTCTAACCCCACTTCTTTAAGTTAGTCTTTGAGCTGCTTGTACAAGGGTTTTTCTGCCTATATCGATGTAAATCGTCCTACAAAGGTCTTTTGCATCCGAGATTTGTTATCGGCCTTGTTAAATGTATTACAATAGAATGGAGCTTCAGCTTTCTTCTGTTCTCGGACAAGTCCTTGGCGTTTCAATAGGCAACTCGCAGTTGTGGGTCGAGTCTTAATCTATTAGTGATAAATGAAAGAGTTTTGTTCAGAACGTCCCCATCAAATACCACTTAATTGTCTTTTGGTGATTGAGAAGAATTTTTTTCCAATCTGCAACTCGATCGAATCTTTGTATGAAGAGAGCAGTGATTTAGAGTACAGATTGTGAGGCTACGCGTATGTCAAGAAGTTACCATCCTCCGTTTATAAGGAAGAAGTCGATTTCCGTAAACGTCATAGCATTATGTGATTCCTACGATCAGCTGATACATTTTTCTTCTGGTAAAGTGTATTTCTACGGAAGAGGCATCCTGTAGACAAGAATCCAGCAAAACGGTTTTCATTCCCATTTCGCGCTCCTTTTTAAAATTCCTGATCCATCAATCGCCATTGTAGTTTACTGCTATCCTAGCAAGGCGAAGGACTAGTACATAACGAGCAAATTATAAAGGTTAATATAACGCAGTAGGTGTTAAGTTTCCGTAGCAATTCGAAAAATTTATTTAGGTACTTGGTCCTCAACAACTTCCGGATTCTTATTCTAAAATCTGCATACTGTTTGCGTCTAGCCATTTGGCTTACTTGGTGCTTTAAAACTGGTTACCTATGAGAGTTTCGTAAATAGTCAGTTTTTTTTCACAGCGATTGATTCACAGTGAGAACATGCTGTCAGTAATGGCTTAGTGATCTGTAATCTGGAAAAGGAAGTTCGGTTCAAGTATGAGGGTAGTTTAAGATTTGTGCATAGTTTAGGCCAACCTCCTATTATGGTCTCACTTCCAAACTTCAACTTTGCACCTGACGAGGTTCGCCAGTCAGTAAAAGGACTTAATACCACGGATCCAGAACGAGACATCATTTTTGTTGATCTTGAACCTGTAAGGTTCTATTATTTTCTTTTAATTACATTAGGACCATATTCGTTCCTAAATCGCAGTTTCTCAGCTTTCCTCTTTCTTTTTTCTTCTTTGTCCTTTTTCTTTTTGCTTTTCTTTTAAAGTTTTTGTAAGGAATATGAAGTAAAAATGAAATTTAAGCTATTTAGTTATTGGAAATGCAAAGTGAAATAAAAATTAAATTAGGCACAACAATAAAGTTTTAGCGTTTGGGTGCAGTGCTTCGTGCTCAGCGGTCCTATCAGATCAACATCGAAATGTGGAAAGGTCGCGATCTGATATTCCCGTAAGCGGCATCTGTCGGTACTTTTCTTATTTTCAAGTCTGGTTGGTGCGTAGTTGTTTTTCAGAGTGAACATGAACAAGACCCGCTCATCGCTGGTTCCGGTGCTAATCATTCATGAAGTAGCGACCATAGATGAGGATACTATGAACACCATCAAAAGTGACCTAATCCGAGTCGAGTGGTTGGCATATTTGTTCACAACAACAGTCGCTACTGTTGGATTTGCTATTATGATCGTCGGAATAATTTTCATGACTGTCAAGGTAATTATTGACATTTTTCTTTTTCTCGTAGGATTCCAGTCGTCTGATTTCGAGAAGTATCTGTTTTCCGTACTCCCTAGTTATGCAAGTAAAGTACCATAATGATGAAAAGCGGGCACATCTTACCTGACTTCCATCTCGAGTTATTCCTGCGACGGTTTTGTTTGAAACCACAATTCATAACTTTTTATCTGCTAGTCATGATTTTTGGATAGCAGGGCATTATGTGAGATACAATCAAAATGATAATGAGATATTTGCAAAACTTGAAAACCGGGCCAAGTTCGAACCCTCGAATACCCTTTACGGGGACCTGAGGTTCAAGTTTTGTAAATATTTCAGCATCATAGCGGTTAATTTCTTCAAATTACCACTCGCTCATGTGAATTTTTCGGCGTTCAGCATGGGTATGAATACATGATCATTTGAATTAGATAGATTACAATTTTAACTCATTATTTACTGCTTATTCTCTTTTGTACTAGGGTACGTTGCGAAATATAACTTCAATGATGCTGAGATACTTGCAAAAACTCCGGACTGCAGTTGTCTGCGGTGGGAACGAATGCGCTATTACTCTTTCCGTAGGCTAACGCGTTTACCACCTCACCATGCGGGTCTTTCGTTTTATGTTTATCTATTCGAGGTTTGCAAATATCTCACCATCACTGAAGTTAAATAGGTTATTTAAAGGCCTCGATTTTAGGAATTATAACTATTTCAAATAAGTTGTCATGAAATTCGTCTTGAATAACAAACTTGTTTGTTAGCTTGGCGTACTTCGTCGAGTAAAGTCGGATTCGGTGTCGCCCCTTCCTGCCTACGAACCGAATGGGTTTTGACGTGATTAACAAGTTTCTCCTGAGTCTATTTATTTGTCTCCTTATTAGTTACTACTGACGCATGGTTTTTCCTACTGATAATTATCATGAGGTAGTTGTTCAGTTCCCCATTTGCTGAGCATTTTTTGCAACTGTTGATTCCCAACCAATTGTTACATCTGTGCTTTAGTACTCAAGCTTTGCTGTATTCTTGTAGAATTGTAGCTCATAGCGAAAGAAGGTTGAATGTCGTTATTTAGCTCCTTTTTCTGTAGGAATGTTCCGATTTCCTTACCTACATGTGCTCATGTATTGTTGCACGCCCCACCGATTGCTGTACGGGTATTACTTACCACTCAGATTTCTGCTCGAATCTTACTACATGTAATTAAATTAAATAGATGTAAAACGTGTATTAAAGATATGGTTTACCTTGGCTGAGTTTTTACGTTCCTTTTGTCAGAGTGCGTTTCCCGTCTCTGTAACATGTATTAGATAGTAAAGCTCTAAAAGCTCTTGAAGCTCTCAACGTTTATCAATACCTGAAGAATGCACCACGCATTCGGGTTTCTCAAACAATGCAGAGGTGATGGAATGCATATCTGGTCTATACAATGACTTACAGTGATATACCGATGTATCAATCCAATGCTACCATCCTCCCAGACAAGTTTGGTACCGAGTTGTTGCCGACATCGCATCGATCGAATGTTGAACGAGCGTTGGGTGCAGGATCGAACCAAGAACCACCTATTGCCGGGCACATTTAAACACTGCGCTATACGTGAGCTATACTGGTTAGTAAAGAAGAAGATGTCATATAGTCTTTCTTTTTCGTGTGGTCGAAATATACAGCATACGCCTCCTGTGGATGATACGCATCTGCCCAAATTAAAAACATTTTCAATACTTTGCATTGTGCTCAATACATACTTGGGTTAAACTAATAATTTATCTTCCAACCTGAACTAAACACATATAGACTTATAGTAAATTTCACAATCTGACACAAACAATCTACGAAGTTTTCCAACGATGTGCAGGTTTTCATGTAATAGTACGACGAAATTCTGATCTTCTAGAGCCCGTACATGGTTTCTCATGCCAATTTAAAATCTATAGTAGTGAAGAGATTGAAGAAGAGGGAATACGTTAGACATGACATGTAATTACACGGGTTACCATTAATATCCACGCTTACTCATGTTGTCTTAAAAATCCTGGGATTCTCCCTTCGGACTCACTTCAATTTTTAAACATTGTCAACGTTGTATTGTAAACTGTGCACTACAAGGGCAGACAGCGACAGTTCTCATGTAATAGGCTTATCGAAGAGTCGGAACTAAAAGCTATGGGATGCTTCCTCTTAAAGAATTCTGCCAAAACAATCTGTGCTATGCGAGGACATCATGATTATCGTGGTAACGAATGGCGATTGACACAAATTCCGTAATTATCGTAGGGTTTCCCTTTAAGTATGCTCTATAAGCGATGCGAAACATTCCAACTGCTGTTTTAGAGGTTTTAAGGCTGCCTTTTATCCTAAAGTCCGACTACTACAAGAAGATTTTTTGTAGTATTGAGATATTCTTCGGTCGTCAGTAGTGGAATGGCATATCATTCTAGAACTTTCCCGTAGACGGGTGATTGTTGATAGCAGCGATTAAGTGAAAACAAGGCTGAGAGAAACAAAAAGCAAAGGCCTAGGCTGATATGTTGGATGGCACGTGAACCCTAGTAAGGATAATCTCGGATTCGAAGTCCACCTGAGGTTTCGAATTTTGCTCACGTCTCAGCATCTTGGTGGCTATTTGAATAGAGTATTCCGGTTGAGTTGCTGGAGATGAAGTCGCCCACCACAGCCTGCGACCACAACTTTTCCGGGCAGCAGTCCGCGTATTCGGAACTACTGGAGCGCGCATGGCTTTTCGTCGATGGCACGCTGATCGATCGCTATGCCTAGGCGGCTGTCCCGTACAGCACGTGGTTTCTACGCATGTCATGTGCTCTACTCATAGTCGACTGATGTGTTTAAGACAGGTACGTGTTAATGGCATCATGTGGTTATTGTGTCGTGGACTGTTCTCTACTTCAACTACTACCTCTCTCATACAGTAGACCTTGCTAGCAATTCATCGTCTCCGCATATAGGTGTGCCTCGTCATGATCTGCATTCCTGAGCACTAGTTTTTACTTCGTTGCGGCCAACCATGGCGGTGTTAATAACTGTGTGTATTTTTTAATTTTATTTTACATGACCCATCCTTCACATATACTTTGCGGATCCTAGCACTCCTTCCGCGTGACTTCGGCTGCTGCTTGCTGAATTTCGTCCTCGTCATGAATATCGTTAAATGCTCGTCGGTAGTTGATGCTTCCTGGAATCCAATGAAACCGCGTTGGGGCGTTCCACATGGATTGGACGGATTCAACTTGTCACAGACTAGTGTGATAGCATTCTTCCATTCTTCCAACTGGAGGCTTGGTTGCCTCGTTACGGCGTCGAACCAGGGCCTGGGTGGTTGGTTGATTGTCTAAATGAGCGGGATCATTACCGCTGCGTTACTCACTACTCACTCTATATGTGCATTGCTGTCATTGACTGTTTATACTGCTAAAGAAAATTAACACTTACGTTTTTCAACTCAAAGTTGTTCATATAATAGCACATTCTTCCGTAGCGGATTGAATAATTAAGAAGCAACGCACGACGCTCGTTTTTCATGGCCTAGCGATAAGTTCTGGATCAGCAGAGTATTTGGGAGTTGGGAGCTCCACATGCTCGCAGAAGAGGCCTTGATCCCACACTGTGTTCCAGTAGAGGAATCCCGCTTGCTGAGTTGCATCCGTGCTCGATTTCAGAGTTTTGATCAAAATATCGGTCTCGTCAGCTCCAGAAAATCAGATTTTTGTCTTTGAAGAATAGTAACGCTATCTTGTTGACAACGAACTGCAAATTCTAATGGTTCCTAATCTTTTCAATAACTTTAATTATCAGTTCAAATATGTTGGTTTGAACTTGAAAGTGATAATTATTTTCAGACCAAATGCACTGACATCAATGTATGTCGAGCGTTACTTGTAAAGGTATTAGTTTCTAAAACACCTCCGTTAACGTTTGTTATAGTGTGTGATATAACGGCTACAAAATTTCTTTATCTTAGCTCACGAAGATTCGCGGTATACTAGGTAGGAACTAGTTAGTTGTAGTCGTTCTTGACCTCCAAAATCGATAATATGCGCTTTGTTCTTGACATCCGAGTTTAATAATGTGTGCTAAGTCGATTGCTGTTTCTCAGGCGTTCACGAGTTTGAAGACAGCTCGTCTTTGATCGAATGCTGCGAATTTTTTTCCCCATATGCTGCTCTCATCTGTGTTATTTTCCACAATGTAAATTCTGAATAGCTGACCCAGCCGACTGTTTTCACCCTTGTATTGAATGTACGTAGTTCTCTTCACGAATGTGATGTTTCATCAGTTCTTAATTAACAAGGATGTGATTCCTGCGGCCTGCATTGTTGTACTAAATTGGTACTGGAGAAATTCTTTGCAATCTTTCCCGTGCTGCAGTAATCGCACAAAAACACTGTGCCAAATTAATATGGAGAAAACTATACCTAATTATTCCCTTTGATATCCAAGTTCCTCCCGACGGTTTACCACCTCATCGTGGCTGGGAGGTGTTTCTGGGTGTCGGACTGTGATCCATAGGGGGGGATCCACTCCGGTAGGGTCTCCCAAGCTGAGAAGGAGTCCGGTGTTTCCATCAGGAAGCCCAGCTAAGTGCAAACCAATATTAGGATTCACCGCCGTCTTGGCATCAAAGTTGCGTGGTGGCAAATCTCCGCGCGATCCACAGAGGTGGTGACTGTCGGTGATGGTGAAAGCCTGAGCCAGACTTTGGCCAGGCTGACCTCGGGATTCCAGGGAACCACAATGGCCTAACCAGCAAATCTCCGAAAAATGGAGGTTATGCTGGAGCTCGCATACCCAGTGAGGACGGGTCGTTCAAGTATCAAGTAAGTATTTATCCGAGTTATAACCAAAGGCGACAACCGTCTTTTTTCGCTCTGGAAGTCGTAAATCATACAAACTTCCTTGTTGAGCATGCCCTAGTAGACTTTCAAGAAGATTATCTTACCGCAAATAGGGAATTTGGATTGTGCTCATCCATTTGAGCAACTAGATTCTGGAAGTGTAACTAATACACGCTTCAGAAGCAGACGATGGCTAGGACGACAGAATCTGTTTCGAGTAGTACCTTTTCCTAACCGTATACGTCATGGACTTAAAGACGTTCAACAGCCTCGGATCAAAAATTCTGTCGGCGCCGTTTAGATTAACTTTTCCTGCGTATTGACTGCATTAATCTGCTTCCATAATTGCACAACGAGAAAAATCTCTTCCGTCGGCTTCCTGCTATCCCAAGAGAAAAAAATCTTGCCTATGTGGCACCTTCTCGTTCTCAAGGTTCCTCGTTTCTGCAAGTCGTACGAGATCCAGCAAGCACTTCTTCCATTTGTTTCGTTATTCTGTACTAACATAGATTGGTTAGGCTTGGGTATGAATTTGGATACACATTGAAGATCTTAGTGTTCTCTACTCGTTGATATGTTCAGTGCTGGTCGGAAGTTTAATTTGCACTGGAATCCTTTGGTAGCTCTGTGAGTTCCTTTTTGGATCTCAAACACAGACCGTCTCCGCTCGTTACGAAAATGAATTGAAAGTTGCAACTCGATTTTCCTCGAGATGGCAGCAGTTCCTGTGCTGGTGGTGAATCCAACAATTAGTCAGTTGACCGATCGATGATGGATGTAACAAGCCGGAAAGCCAGAAACCTTTAGAATGAGTGCCATTGTGCACCGCAGTGTGAAACCTAAGAACGCTTTAAACCGGCTATGAAACAGTAAAACATTGGGTAGATGCTGGCTGGTGCTTCAACACATTCTGAACTACATGAGTTTTAAGTGAAGTTTACATGCCCAAAAATAATCTAGTCTTTCACCTTTAGACAAACATAATCTAACTCATAATAAACTTTGTTGGATACTTAGGTTCTCTCATGAAAGAAAATTTCCATTAAATTTCCCCATGACTATTTTATGAACTAATTTCACAGATTTGCAGACAACCTCACCATCTTTTAGAAGGATATAATGTAGGCATATGGCTTGTAGAAAATAACTCAAGAAGGCGGAGGAAACGATAGAATAGGTCGGAAGAAAAGTTGCTGGTTCATGAAAATGTCATGCTGCGATGAGAGACAAATCGGTGTAATTACAAGGGCCACATGCAAAACGGCACGGAGTGGGTTAAGCGGGAAGCAGATGGCACCGTGAGCTACATTGGAACAACTCAGAAGTTGACGAGTTTAGAATTCCGCTTCAGCATCCCCACGTGGCCGGTAGGAGGTTCATCGCGGACCATTAGCAACATTTGCTTCCAGGAGACGCACGCGGATCCACAGGATAGACTCTCTGTTTCTGCTGCGCCGATTTGGCATCTATTTCCTGTGTTTATGAGGCGTATTCGTGCACGCGTGTGTGGGTGTGTTCTAGTTTACGCGGATTGTATTCCACAAGTTAATTCGGGCTAAAGGCTGTAATCAAGTGACAAGGAAATATATGGGAGACGGTTATGAGTCACCTCCAACAGATAACCTCCATGTCCACTCTGGGAGAGCCTGGCAAGCTACCTGTGACAATACCCAGCACCTGCGGTCAGAGCACAGCAAAGAAAAAAGTTAAAGAAACGGGCCTCATTCCCCTAACCAGAAAGAGCCCGCAATTCGGCAGCGTTGGGTACGACGAGCAGGGAGAGTCTGCTAAAATCTCAGGGTTAATCGAAGCTGCCTGTATCACTAAGAACTGAGTTGACGATCTGTACCTACAATGCACGTACACTTGCATCTCAGTCTTCGATAGAAGCATAAAGCAAGAAGCATAAAGCACGACGTCATCGGTCTGCCCGAGACGAGAAAACGCCACTCTTTCAACGCCGTCTATAACACTGGAGAAAACCTGTTTCTCGGAACATGCGACAGTAGAGGAGTCGGCGGCGTCGTCGTTCTCGTCAACACGAGTTTGTCCATGAACGTTGATACATTCGAACAGCTAACAAACCGAATCGGACGTTTACGACTAAAAAGCATTGGAGATTTTAACGCCAAGATTGGACCAAGAAGAACGTCACATTGAGACCCATGGATTAGAATGGAACGAACAGAGTGAGAGGCTGTTTGAGTTTATCATGGCGACCAAGACAATCCATGGTAACTTGCAATTCCAGAAGCCCCACTCTCAACGCTGAACGTGGGAGTCTGTCAATGGAGAGTACCATAACGAAATATACCACATCATAGTTAACAGAAGGTTTTGCCTAACCGATGCCGCTGTTGTCTCCAGATTCTACACTTGATCCGACCATCGCCTCCTACGTGCAAGATTCTATATCTGGCGGAAAGGAGAAAAAGCCGCTAAATTCAAAGACCGAAGTACCAGAACCACCATAAACTGGAACTTATCCAATTCATTAGTCGGCTCTTGGGAAGATGCCGTTATCTTCAACACCGACAAAGAATAGGATCGGCTCATTCAACATCTTCCAGTTAGCGCTATGAAAGCCGAGAGTTCGAAAGTCACCAAGAGGCGTCTGTCTACAGAAACGCTCGAGCTGATACGCCAACGTGGAATCGCACGAGCTGCAGACAACCGCTAACTAACGTTCGAATTTGCAAAACTATGCAACCAGGCGATAAAAGAAGGTCTTCAAGAGAGAAAAACAACAGTAATGGTCGAAGCTGTAGAGGATGTGAGAAGCATTCGCAAAGCCCACCGAAGCTTCGACAATTGCAAGACCAAAATGATTGCACTCCGACACCCAGACGGAACAATAGCAGTGTCCAGAAAGGCAATAGAGAAAGTCGTTCATGAGTACCCATTAGTCGGCTCTTGGGAAGATGCCGTTATCTTCAACACCGACAAAGAATAGGATCGGCTCATTCAACATCTTCCAGTTAGCGCTATGAAAGCCGAGAGTTCGAAAGTCACCAAGAGGCGTCTGTCTACAGAAACGCTCGAGCTGATACGCCAACGTGGAATCGCACGAGCTGCAGACAACCGCTAACTAACGTTCGAATTTGCAAAACTATGCAACCAGGCGATAAAAGAAGGTCTTCAAGAGAGAAAAACAACAGTAATGGTCGAAGCTGTAGAGGATGTGAGAAGCATTCGCAAAGCCCACCGAAGCTTCGACAATTGCAAGACCAAAATGATTGCACTCCGACACCCAGACGGAACAATAACAATGTCCAGAAAGGCAATAGAGAAAGTCGTTCATGAGTACTTGCAAAGCAGTGCATATAGGCGATAAAGAAAGATCTTAAAGAAAGAGAGAGAGAGCAGTAGTTATGGTCGAAGCTGCAGAGGCTGGGAAGAGCATTCGCAAAGTCCACCGAAGCTTTGTCAATTTCGAAGACGGTTGTACCCCAATGTCCAGACAGTACACGCGAATACCGCTCAGATCTCTTCGATAGCCACGTCCACCTCCCGTCACATGAAATAGAGGATGGATATGTCGTTCCACCGGTTCTCTCTTCCGAAATCCGACATGCCATTTCGTCGGTGAAAAATCGAACAGCACCAGGTCCGGGGAGGATAAGACTAGAACATCTGGAAAACCTTACACCAGTCCTCATAAACACACCTGGCTCGGATTTTCACACGTTACCTGTCTGAATGCGAGGTCCCTACTCAGTGGAAGACCAGCAAGGCAGTGTTGTTGTTCAAGAAGCGTGAACTACACGGTATCGCTGTCGTCCACAAACTTTATACTCGAGCCATCCTAAACAGGATTGACAGAACACTGGACGATGGACAACCATGTGAGCAAGCAGGGTCTCGAAAAGGATTTAGTTCGATGGACCACATCCACACCATAACAAGGCTCGTTGAAGCATCGCGAGAGTATAAAAGACCGCTCGGTCTCATTTTCATCGATTTACAGAAGGTCTTTGATTCAATTGAGATTGAAGCAGTCATGGAGGCCCTTGGTAGTCAAGGAGTCCCTACTCAGTACGTAAAGATTCTTCGTGAGCTGTACAACAATTTCACTACCAAAATTTCTTCATTCCACAACGATATTAACGTTGATGTCAAAAGAGGAGTTAGGCAAGGCGATACAATCTCGCCAAAATTATTTACCGCCATCCTCCAGAACGACATGCGAACATTGGAATGGGATCATATGGGAGTTAAAATCAATAGTCGGCAGTAACATTACCTTTGCGTAGCTGATGATATCGTCCTGATAACACCAGACATTAGCCAAGCGGAACGTATGCTTGCGGACTTCGATAAAGCGTATGGAAAGATTGGTCTTCGACTAAATGTCTAGAAAACGACGAAGAAGCCGGCTTCGAGCGTTCATAACTGGATTACAGAGAGCAATTTTTTCCCGGGCAAGTCTGGTACTAATTTTCGGACTCCCGACGGATGAAAGGCTCGGTGGGAACAAAGCGAAATAAAATTGGCAGCGTGCTCGTGATGGCCTGGATCACTACCACTGTGATAAGGTCATCACTCGTCATTATCGACGGAGAATACGATCGGCTCATTAAACGTCTTCACTTTTGCTATGAAAGCTGAGATTTCGAAAGTCACCAAGAAACGTCTGTCCTAGAAACACTCGAGCTGATATGCCAGCGTGGAATCGCACGACCTGCGAGCAACCGCCAACTAACGTCCGAACTTGCAAAGCAGTGCATATAGGCGATAAAGAAAGATCTTAAAGAAAGAGAGAGAGAGCAGTAGTTATGGTCGAAGCTGCAGAGGCTGGGAAGAGCATTCGCAAAGTCCACCGAAGCTTTGTCAATTTCGAAGACGGTTGTACCCCAATGTCCAGACAGTACACGCGAATACCGCTCAGATCTCTTCGATAGCCACGTCCACCTCCCGTCACATGAAATAGAGGATGGATATGTCGTTCCACCGGTTCTCTCTTCCGAAATCCGACATGCCATTTCGTCGGTGAAAAATCGAACAGCACCAGGTCCGGGGAGGATAAGACTAGAACATCTGGAAAACCTTACACCAGTCCTCATAAACACACCTGGCTCGGATTTTCACACGTTACCTGTCTGAATGCGAGGTCCCTACTCAGTGGAAGACCAGCAAGGCAGTGTTGTTGTTCAAGAAGCGTGAACTACACGGTATCGCTGTCGTCCACAAACTTTATACTCGAGCCATCCTAAACAGGATTGAAAGAACACTGGACGATGGACAACCATGTGAGCAAGCAGGGTCTCGAAAAGGATTTAGTTCGATGGACCACATCCACACCATAACAAGGCTCATTGAAGCATCGCGAGAGTATAAAAGACCGCTCGGTCTCATTTTCAGCTGAGCAGAAGGAAACGAGCTGCTTGGGGAGCTTTCAAGAACATCGAGGCTGTAGTGAAGAGAACAAAAAACACCCTACTTCGTGCCCACCTTTTCGACTCAACGGTTCTTCCCTAACCCTAACGTATGCGCCAGAAACCTGGTTGCTGCGTAAGTAGGATGAAAGATCACTCAGCGTTATCGAACGAGCAGTCGAAAGGACGATGCTAGGAGTATCCCGTTTCACACAAGTAAGGGATGAGATCCGAAGCTCCGATCTGCGTCAACGATCAAAAATCAAAGATGCCGTTCTATACGCCAAACAGTCGAAGATAAGGTGGGCCGGACACATAATGCGTATGAATGATAACCGATGGACAAGAGCCGTTAGTGACTGGATTCCTCGGGATGTCAAACGTACTGCAGGGCCACCGATCCTATGGTCAGAGTTTTTCACGAAGGGCCTAGAAGAAAGATATGATGCTTGACGAGTCCCTAAAGCCAGCAGAACCCACTGGGCTACTCTTGCATGCGACAGGGAAAAATGGAGGATTTACTGGCGCCCGCTCGAGTCACTCGACGATCAAGGAGACTACAGGTGATACAGGTGATGTATAAATTCTTCAGCTTACATGAAGCTGTCACCAATCATCGATATTCAATGAATCGGGTAGGCCAAATAAATTTTGCCCTACCTAAAGGATTATATCTTCATCTCTGAAATCCCCAACGACGTTCAAGAAGAACATCACAGTTGGAATTTTAGTTGAGAGAACTTTTCTACACGGCTAAAAACATGAAGTTGCTAACAACTCGGCCTCCTTAACATTTACAGTAAGTGAACAAGTTAACCATTTCACTCATCTACCATGCTAAAATCCCCTATTAAGGGCGCGGGTGGCGCAGTGGTCGAAGGTGCCCTGCAACACCCATGTGGGATGGATCCTGCGTCCATAGCTCACGAAGCCTTCCATCCCTCCGCGGTCGGCAAATTGGTACCAGATTTGTCTGGGAGGACAATAGCACTGGTTCGATACATTCGTAGGCCACCACGAGTCACCACTGTAAGGGCCAGATATGCATCCGATCAGTTCCAACGATGCTTAATGAAGTCGAATGCATGGCGCATCCCTCAGGGATTGATCAGCGCCGAGAGCTTTATCCTTTATCCGAGCTTTATATAATACCTTTACTGTAAAAATTCTGTTTTTTGCGTTTAATCAGATATTCTCCCACTGTTTGTCGTTTAAACGACACGTCATAAATGGTTCAAAAAATTCCCGCGTATTTAATGCTTATCGCCATGGTTACCATCTTAACATATTTTTCAACGAGTGTGCAACTTATGCACGATTTGTTGATTTCCTCTTCAGTGGAAATTGTATGGGCAGTGGAGACATTTTGGCTGATTTGTTTTATTTAAAACCATTAATTAACATAAAAAATTTTCTGATTTTTAACGACATCCTTTTGTCTTACAATCGGGTTTAGAAAGTGGCAGTAATCTGAACAGAACCTGCTACAATAATACTGTTGTGAGATGAACGATTGGACCAGTGAAGAGGTAATCGACGATATTGAAAGCAATGTTAACTTTCTACTTAGTAGCTGCTAAAGTTTTTCACTGCAGAGTATTATGTGAAGTACAACCACAACAATGCTAAGATATTTACAAAATTCCAAATGGTAAATATCAGCGGTAGATTCGAACATGCTTTTACCCTTGCTGGAGGATAACACGTCCGCTAAATCTGTGAGTTCGAAAGTCACCTAGTCACTCCAGAAAGCAATGGAGAAAATAATTCATAACACTGGATGAAGGATAGCCATGTGAGCAAACAGGGTTTCGAAAAGGATTTAGTACGATGGATCACATCCACACTATAAGAAAACTCACTGAAGTATCGCGAGAGTACAAAAATCGCTCTGTCTCATTTTCATCGACTTACAGGACGCCTTTGATTCAATTGAGATTGAAGCAGTCATGGAAGCCCTTGGTAGTCAAGGAGTCCCTACTCAGTACGTAAAGATTCTTCGTGAGCTGTACAGAAATTTCACAACCAAAATTTCTCCATTCTACAAAGATATTAACGTTGACATTAAAAGAGGAGTTAGGCAAGGCGATACAATCTCGCCAAAATTATTTATCGCAACCCTCCAGAACGACATGCGAACATTGGAATGGGATAATATGGGAGTTAAAATCGATGGTCGGCAGTTACACCATCTTCGCTTCGATGATGACATCGTCGGGAACGAATTGGTTTCTTATGTAACATTCACACTCAACGGAACAAATGTCTCCGAATGCTCCAGTTATGTCTGTCTAGGTCGGGAAAGCAACGTGTTGAACGACACAGCTCCAGAGCTGAGCCGAAGGAAACGAGCGGTTTGGGGAGCTTTCAAGAGCATCGAGGATGTAGTGAAGAGAGCAAAGAACACCCGACACCGTGCCCACCTTTTCGACTCAACGGTACTTCGCGCCCTAACTTGTGCGTCGGAAACCTGATCACTAAGTAAGCATTATTGAACGCGCAGTCGAAAGGATGATGCTAGGAGTATCCCCTTTGACACAAGTAAAAAGAAAGGGTTCCGAAGCTCCAATCTGCGCCAACGATCAAGAATCAAAGATGGCGTTCTGTTCGCCAAACATTCGAAGATAAGGTGGGCCGGACACTATAATTCTTATGAATGGCAACCGATGGACAAAAGCCGATAGTACTTCGAAACCGACTTTCTTTGAACCTCGGTGTGCTTAATCAATATGCATTCTTTCTTTGATGAGCTTACACGAGGTTGATAACAATATTTATTATCGGCTAACGTTTCGACGACTTCGTCTTCATCAGAGCCGATGATCTGAGTCGATGGTCCACGCTTGTTATTCGTTTCGATGTGGCTGCTTCGCCTTCGTGTCGAGTCAGGTCTTCCGTTAGTCAGCCGCTAGTGATTGAATTCCCCGGGATGTTAAACGCACTGCAGGAAGACCATCGACACGATGGGCATAGTTCTTCACGAAAAGCCTTGAAGAAGGATAGAAGAAGAAGGCACGACGAGTCCCTAAAGCGAGCAGAACCTTCTGTGCTACTCTTGCACGCGACAAGAAGATAATGTAGCTGCCGACTATCGATTTTCACTCTCATATTATCCCATTCCTATGTTGGCATGACGTTCTTGAGAGTGCCGGTAAACGATTTTGGCGAGATTGTATCGCGACGTCAACGTTAATATCGTTGTATAATGGTGAAATTTTGGTTGTGAAATTATTGTACAGCTCACGAAGAATCTTTATGTACTGAGTAGGGACTCCTTGACCACCAAGGGCTTCCATGACTGCTTCTATCTCAATTGAATCAAAGGTCTTCTGTAAGTCGATGAAAGTGAGACAGAGCGGTCTTTTGTACTCTCGCAATACTTCAATTATCCTTGTTATAGTGTGGATGTGGGCCATCGTACTAAATCCTTTTCGAAACCCTGCTTGCTCACATGGCTGTGCGTCATCCAGTGTTCTGTTAATCCTGCTTAGGACGACTGGAGCGAAAAGTTTGTAGACGACAGACAGCGAACAGATTGGGCCATAGTTGCCTATATCGTGTAGGTCGCCCTTCTTGAACAACGACACGGTCTTGCTGGTCTTCCACTGAGTAGGGACTTTGCATTCAGAGAGGTAACGTTTGAAGAGCCGAGCCAGTGTGTTTACGAGGACTGGTGAAAGGTTCTCCAGATGTTCTGGTCTTATCCTGTCCGGACCTGGTGCTGTTCGATATTTCACTGATGAAACGGATTTTGGAAGGGAGAACCGGTAGTACAGCATATAAATCTTTTATTTCATATGACGTGAGGTGGACGTGGCTATCGAAGAGATCTGAGTAGTATTCGTGGATGATTTTCTCCATTGCCTTTCTGGACGCTGTTATTCTGTCTGGGTATCGGAGTACAATCATTTTGGTCTTGTAATTTTCGAAGCTTCGGTGGGCTTTGCGAATGCTTTTCGCAGCCTCTACAGCTTCGACCATTACTGTTGTTTTTCTCTCTTGAGGAACTTCTTTTATCGCCTGGCTGCATAGTTTTGTAAGTTCAAACGTTAGTTCGCGGTTGTCTGCAGCTCGTGCGATTCCACGTTGGCGTATCAGCTCGAGAGTTTCTAGAGACAGATGTCTCTTAGTGACTTTCGAACTCTCAGCTTTTATAACGCTAACGTGAAGATATTGACTGGGACTTCGGTTTTTGAACTAGCGGCTTTTTCCTCTTTCAGCGTGTAATAGAATCTTGCACGAAGGAGACAATGGTCGGATTCCATGTAGAATCCAGAGACAACAGCGATATCGGTTAGGCAAAACCTTCTGTTAACTATGATGTGGTCTATTTCGTTATGGTACTCTCCATTGGGAGATTCCCACGTCCATCGTTGACGGTGAGGCTTCTGGAATTGCGAGTTACCATGGATGATGATGGTCTTGGTCGCCATGATGAACTCAGAGAGCCGCTCACCCTTTTCGTTCCATTCTAATACATGGGCCCCAATGTGACGTTCCTCAGACGTTCTTCTTTGTCCAATCTTGGCATTGAAATCTCCAATGATGACCTTGAAGAATGTCTGGTCTTTTTTGTAGAACTTCTCCAAGTCTATGTAGAACGCTCCGACTTCTTCTTCCTCATAATTTGATGTCGGCGCGTAACGACGAAGATTGTCAAAGCCGGTATTGATGAACGTATTTTTAATTGTGAACGTCCGATTCGGGTTGTAAGCCGTTCGAATGAATGGATGTTCATGGACAAAGTCGTGTTGACGGGAACACCGACACCACCGACTCCTCAGCTGTCGCATGTTCCGAGAAACAGTTCTTCTTCGGTATCATAGACGGAGTTGAATAGGTGGCGTCGTCTCGTCTCGGCCAGGCCAATGACGTCGTACCTTATCCTTCATGCTTGCATGAGTACGTCCTCTATCGAGGACTCGGATGCAAGTGTACGTGCACTGTAGGTACAGATCGTCACCATAGTTTTTCGTGGTCCAGGGAGCTTCCATTGGCCCTGAGATTTTAGCAGCCTCTCTGTACTCGCCCTACCCAACGCTGCGAAATTGGAGGCTCTTTCGCGGTCAGGGGAATGAGGCCCGTTTTTTTTTTACTGTGTTTAGCATTTTGATGCCCACGTATAGCTTGCTGGGCTCTGAACATGGGGGCTGGTTATACTCATGGGTAGCTTGCCAGGCTCTCGCAGAGTGGTCATGGGACTTATTTGTTGGAGGCGACTCCTAACCGCCTCCCATATACATCCCTGTCACTTGATTGCAGGCTTTCGGCCGAATTGAGTCGTAGAATACAATCCACATAAAGCGAGAACGCATTCACACACGCATGCATGAATACGTCTAGCAAATACAGAAAGTAAGTGCCAAATCGGCGCAGCAGAAACAGAGTGTCCGTCCCCTGGATCCACCTGCGTCTCAGGGAAGCAAGGGTCGCTTTTCCTCCGCGATTAAACCCCTATCCCCCACCTAGATACGCGCCACGTAGCCTCACGACTAACCGAGTCGAGATTCCTCATATGGGGGAGATCCGTGGTTACAATCACCACCAGTCAACAATTCACATTTCCTGCGTAGGATGTCACTTGTAGTACACACTTAGTACAACCCACAAGAATCAAATTATACACCATACACGGGAGTTGGATATGGTCCAAGAACATGGTAGCATAAGAAGAACATCATAGCGGATACGTAGAATTTAGAGATGCACAAAAAATATGTGAGGGAGCCAAACAATAGAGCGATAGTCCTAAGAGAGCTGCGCGTAATGCCTCATGCGCGGGCCAGTGGACCGTACGTCTTGACCTCAACACGCGTTTCGGTTGCGCTCCAGTGACACGCGATAGTGCAAGGGTTGGTGCTCCTAGTGCTCCTAGTGTCGTTCATGGTTTCCGCACTTGACTTGCCGTTTGTTCTAGCGAGCATTCCTTCCTTTCTCTTTCGTTTTGCCACAGTCTTTATGCACATTCTTTTTTATGAATTCATTTGATAATGATATGCTCCCTGTAAAAGTTGTTAACTTTGCATGCGCACTATTTTTGCCCTTCAGTACATTTTTGCAGTTGAATTTTTAGCTTCTACTTTGGTCTGCTTCTGTTTCGTTGAATGTTCGTTTGTTTAAGAACAAGTCAGTGAAAGTTCTACTGTATATTGGCTGACTCATTCTCACGAATTATGCGCTAAGGACGAGTTATCCATCATGCTGACGCATTGCTGGTGCAGCACGCTTTTTTCATCTCAGTGCTCTTGTAAAATTTTTATTAAAATGTTCACGCTTTTAGTATTGGAGAGAGTGGACAGCCCTTCTTAGCCAGAGATTTCCGATGTCATGCATAGTTCACCACCTTCCTTCTCATAGGGCTGCGAAATTCCTGATATTAGCTGACTTCCAGGTCGACATATCAAATTCCTTTCTAGGTCTATCACTCTGCCGGAGGTTGAATCTTCGGCCTTTCATTTGAATTCGTACTCATGCCCACTTACAACGGTTAGATGATGTACATCAAAGGAGAAGATGGTCTTATCACACCTTTATTTATCTTTAGAGATATGACGACATTTATTTGAGAGCAGCAGTTATTAATGATACTCAGCAGTTGCTTTGGAACACATTTGCACATAGGCAGCAGCTTACGTTCTTATTTCAGGTCTTATGTTTTACTTATTCGTGTGATTTGTAATTTTGTGGAGTTCTCCTTTTCAAATAATTATTTTTTGCATTCAACTGCTAGGACATCCTTCAGATTCGACAACTCGGAAGAAGGTGAGCGATGAGACTGAGCACCGTCGGACCGCATATGCGAGCCTTCACCAGTCGCGTACGTCATTTCTCCACCCAACCTCAGTTCACACACCCAACGATTGTGTTCGTAAAAGATGTGCAAGGTATGTGTGCGAATGGCGAACTGTTTCTTTTCCTTCTCGACCACATCCTATCTAAGCCTAAAGCTTATTTCTTATGTCATCACTTCCTCTCAACGGTTTACCGCCTCATCGTGGCTGGGAAGAGTTCCTGCGTATCGAGCTGCGTTGTGCAGCGGGAGGATTCATTTCACCGACAGAGTTTCCCAAGCTGTGAAGGAGTCCGGCGTTACTTTCAGGAAGCCCAGCTAAGAGTAATCCAATACCAAGATCCACCACCGTCGTATCAAACTAGTCGCATGGTGGCGAACCTCCCTCTGATCCACAAGGGCGGCGACTGCCTGTGGTGATGACGACCTGGTGCAGACTTTGATCAGCCTGACCTCGCGACTCCAGAGAAACAGTGGCAAACTCATCAAAGCTCCGAAAACATGGGGTTTATACTGGGGCTCGCACAACCAGTGAGGGCGGGCTGTTCAAGTAAGTAACTAATTTATATTGTAACTTATTTCTAGAACATGATAACGAAATTTTAGCTGAGCGCTTTTTTAAATTATGATTTGTGACAGTTGATGACTTTCAGGATCTAACAGGAACTCGGCCGTTTTTTTTCTAACATACTTAAAGTTGTCTGTTATTGGTTATTGACTTTGCGACGGCTAAAGGCTGATCTTATGTTTCAATATATACGAAATGTTACTCATAGTATGCAATGAAAGAATGAAAGATAATCACAAATTAACGAAAGATTACTCAGGTTACTTTGTATGTTAAATAAAGAAGAATATAAATCTATTTGACCTGAGTCTCGTAGAAACCATATCTATCACCTGTATCACCTGTAGTCCCGTTGATCGTCGAGTGTCTCGAGCGGGCGCCAGCAAATCCTCCATTTTTCCCTGTCGCGTGCAAGAGTAGCCCAGTGGGTTCTGCTCGCTTTAGGGACTCGTCGAGCATCATATCTCTCTTCTAGGCTTTTCGCAAAGAACTCTGACCATCGGGTCGGTGGTTTTCCTACAGTGCATTTAACATCCCGAGGAACCCAATCACTAACAGCTTTGTCCATCGGTTGTCATTCATAAGGATTACGTGTCTGGCCCACCTTATCTTCAAATGTTTGGCGAACAGAACGGCATCTTTGATTTTTGATCGTTGACGCAGATCGGAGCTTCGGATCCCATCCCTTACTTGTGTGAAACGGGATACTCCTAGCATTAGTCGGAGACCAATCTTTCCACACGTTTTATCAAAGTCCGCAAGCATACGTTCCGCCTGGCTAATGTCTGGTGCTATAAGGATGATATCATCAGCAAAGCGAAGGTGATTTAACTGCCGACCATCGATTTTCATTCCCATATTATCCCATTCCAATGTTCGCATGTCGTTCTGGAGGGTGGTTGTAAATAATTTTGGAGAGATTGTATCGCCTTGCCTAATTCTTCTTTTGACATTAACGTTAATATCGTTGTAGAATGGAGAAATTTTGGTAGTGAAATTGTTGTACAGTTCACGAAGAATCTTTACGTACTGAGTAGGGACTCCTCGACTACCAAGGGCTTCCGTGACTGCTTCTATCTCGATTGAGTTAAAGGCCTTCTCGAAGTCGATGAAATTGAGACAGAGCGGTCTTTTGTACTCTCGCGATACTTCAATGAGCCTCGTTATCGTGTGAATGTGGTCCATCGTACTAAATCCTTTTCCAAACCCTGCTTGCTCACATGGTTGTCCATCGTCCAGTGTTATGTCAATCCTGTTTAGGATGGCTCCAGTATAAAGTTTGTAGACGACAGACAATAGGCAGATTGGGCGATAGTTGCCTACATCGTGTAGGTCGCCTTTCTTGAACAACACGGTCGTGCTGCTCTTCCACTGAGTAGGGACCTTGCATTCAGACAGGTAGCATGTGAAGAGCCGAGCCAGTGTGTTTACGAGGACTGACGGAAGGTTCTTCAGATTTTCTGGTCTATCCTGTCCGGACCTGGTGCTGTTCGGTGTTTCACCGACGAAGTGGCATTTCGGATTTCGGAAGGGAGATCCGGTGGTTCAACATAGCCATCCTCTTTTATTTCATAAGACGGGAGGTGGACGTGGCTATCGAAGAGAACTGGGAAGTATTCGTGGATGATTTTCTCCATTGCCTTTCTGGACGCTGTTATTGTTCCGTCTGGGCGTCGGAGTGCAATCATCTTGGTCTTGTAATTGGCGAAGCTTCGACAGGCTTTGCGAATACTTTTTCCATCCTCTGCAGCTTCGATTATTACTGCTGCTCTTCTCTCTTTAAGATCGTCTTTTATCGCCTGTCTGCACTGTTTCGCAAGCTCGGACGTTAGTTCGCGGTTGCCTGCAGCTCGTGCGATTCCACGCTGGCGTATTAGCTAACCATCAAACTACTGGTATCTTTTTCGAAAAGCACAATAGAGCTTTCATGTTTTAAGCTTATTTGCCTTATTTATTATGCGTAGATCATTTCGCAAACGTCATATTACTTTCAGGACGCCAGAATTCACTGCTCGGACCTGCAGATAAACAGTTTCCATTGCCCGGCGATGTTTGTCATAAAATATTATTCCACGAACAACCGACTTTGCAGGTACTTTGACGTCAAATTGATCGTCAAGGGTGATGTAGTGCTAGGCGCTGTTGGAGAAATCGAGCCGTAGAGATTAGTGTGAAGTTTCGAAGGTCCTGATGTTTTAGCGTATTGTGGATCTTTGACGAACATTCAAATAATAGCATAAGTATGCCGATTCCTACCAAGAGTCTCTTGTTTGAGTTCAGCTTCGAGGGCTTGTGATGGAGTTGCAATGAGACCTGTTAATAACGTTAGCATTTCTTACCTAACGCAGTTGTTCGAATCATGCAACTGCTCTCGAGATTTAATTCAATATATTGGTTCGTAAAGCGTGTGTGACGCAGTGGTCGTGGGACAGCCCGCAATTCGTACGTGGGGGCGATCTTCACGCCTGTGGCTCACCAAGCCTTCTATCCGGACTCGACAGATCGGTACCATGTTTGTCTGGGAGGATAGCAGAACTGACCTAATATGTCGGTGGGTCACCACAAGTCCGGATATGCATTCAATCACCTCCAACGATGAGGTCGAATGCATGGCGCATCCCTCGGGGATTAGTCAACGCCGGGAGCTTTATCCTTTTTATCCTTTGTCGCTTTGTATATCCTTTCAATTTTAGCAGTCTACGACGTCGTCCTGTATGGACCAGAACACCCATAGCGTTCAAGAGATATTATCCATGTCACACGTTGAAGCTGATGCAAGCTATTCAGCCAGTGTACAAGAATCAGTGTTTGAAGAGGTGAGATAAAGTCATTAGTTTTCCAAACATTAAGGGTTTGTAAAGGGTGATTTTTCCGAGGTTTTTGACGGAGTCGTCACTATCTGGTAAGTTGCTGGAGGGACTATGTGCTCTTTCAATTTGAACATGTGTCCAAGCCAATGATGATATCTGCTTTTTTTTGTAATAATTGAGTATTGTACTTTTTAATCTACGGAGTTGCTTTTGAAAGTGTAGTAGTTTGGAGTAGAGACTTTATTATACCTTTTTTCAGACGCAAGTAGGCAGTGCTGATTGGCCTGTTGAGTTAACCGTCCAAGAGTGTCCGCGGTTGCTGAAAAAAGGTGTGTTTCTTGTCGGCCTTCTTGTTTTTGACAAAGAACCTTCGACTACAGTAATGTTTTACCTCACGGTATCAGCTCTTCATTGTTAATTTCTTCTAACATCCTTATTTATTAATTATTAAGTCTTGTGAAAAAAATGAGCCTGGACGCCATGGAATGGAAATGAGCGCACGTGTGGTCGCAAAGGAATTTCATTCTCTTTTAAAATTCCGACTTCACTTACAGACATGAAGCACCTCTTCCCTGGAATGAGTTTCGACAGTGTAAATGTCAGCGTGATAAACATCACTCAAAAGACGGAACATGATATGAAAGTATGGAACGAGAAAATGGAGCAAGAACGCGAGATGCTCACTGCTTCAGTTAGTCCACCCCATTTGAGCCATTCATTATATGTTAATGATCGCTTTTTATCAAGTTAAAAAGTCTCTACTGGTCTGTTAGGTAGACTTTATTTTTGCTAAGCACTACTTTAACTTAGAAAGTTTTTGCAAGTTTATTTTTAGTTTCATGTAAATAATGCTACTTTAGTTCATTTCGTCAGCTATAGCTATGTGCGCAACACTTCGTCGTTGTGGTTATTGGGCTGATTTCATAGATCCTTCTTCCGGGAGACCATACCTAGGTATGAATCTCAAGACCCTTTTTACCATTTTTGTTTTGTAGTATGTAGTATAAATTCATTGAAATGACTACTTGTGTTATTGACACTATGTTCTACTTTGCCCAGAATTAATTACTTACTTGGATATTCTGATGGCTAGCCCTCATTGTATGTGCGGGTTTCCAGTATAATCTCCGTTTTTTCGGAGTTTAGATAGTTTGACCATTGTGGTTCCCTGGAGTTCAGAGGTCAGTATAGTGAGTCTGCCCAGGTCGTCGCTGCCCAGGCAGTCGCCCATCTTGTAGATCAGACTGAGATTCGCCACTGTGCGACTAGTTTCATAACTGAATTGTGGTGGATCCTGGTAGTGTTTCACTCCTAGCTAGATTTCTGGGTAGAAACGTCGGACCCTTTCTTAGCTTGGGAGACCTTGAAGGAAGGATGATTCCTCGCCATTGTTACATTGTGTATCACGGCCCTACACCTTGGAACACCTCCCAGCCACGATGATGCGGTAAACCGTTGGGAGCAGCATTAGTTCGTGGTATTAATTTCATTTAGCTTATTATTTGCTACTTACTCTTTTTTAACGGGAGGATATATATTGCGAAATATAACTTTAATGATGCTGAGATATTTGCAAAACTCCGGACCGCAGGTGTCTATGGTGGGGAACGAACGCGCCATTGTCGTTTCCGGGGAGTAACGTGTTCACCACCACACCATGCGGGTCGTTGAGTAGGCAGTAAATAATAAGTTAAGATTGTGATTATAACTATAACCTTAGCTTAACTGGGTTCAATGCCGATTTGGGCTCCCCAGATAAATCCAGCTGGCGGGTGATTGCTGATGACAAAAGATCGATAGAACTAGCTGAGAGGCAAGCGAAACGAAGGACCCGTATGGTGAACGCGTTAATCCCTGGAAAGGACAATAGAGCGTTCGTTCCCTACCGCAGACACATGCGGTCCGGAGTTTTGCAAATATCTCAGCATCGTTAAAATTAATTTCATTATTTTGGCTGTACACTTGACACGTTCTTTTTCATATGATGCTATTATATGCCGACGTTATAATTGCTTAACAAATTGAGAGAATTAAGGAAAATTCACCAATCACGCTCTTTTCGAAACAGACGATGCTTATAAGCAAATGGGCTTCCGCATCGAAGATCTTGGGTGTTGCAAAGTACGTTTATTAAATTAAATTTCTGTTCATTCTTGAAAATGCGGAGTATTATTCTACCCCATATGGAGGCAATCTTTGCACTGAAAAAAAATTCTACAAGACGTGTTCACATAGCGTCTAGAGGAATGTCTTTGCGGTGCGCTTCATAGTCCTTCAAAGCATGTTCCTCTTTTCTTTTTATCATCACTTCAATCGATACAAAACTCTCAAGAGTTAATCTACGCAGTCAATATTTCCTAGGTGCTCCAACATGTAGTATGGGGATCACGGGCGTTTGTGGGTACGTTGTTCACAGACGCTCCAATCGATTGCTCGATCATACAGGATATCATACAAAAGGTGAACACGGATAATCTGGTTGTCAATAACCGCGAATGACCTCATCCACCTTTCAAGAATAAAATATTACGCGATGTATTTGTATGTCATATTGTTACAAAGTTTACAAAGAACTTATCTGGTTCTCTGATTAGGAATATAAATAGATTTCCTCTTTCTTCATATTCCACTGGCTTTCCTTTGTTTTGGAGATAAAGCAGCCTTATGTAGATTTATATGTATATAGTGTGTGGGTAACAGAATTGTATTTTGATTTTCTTACTTTCTTCGTCGTCCGTTTATCGAAGTCCCTAGCATGCGACTTGTAGTACTTGGTTTAAACTGTGTATTAAAGCATAAATTCAAGTTGTATTATGGTGTATTTGACGTAGCCCTAAGAACCTAAGTATCTATATAGTAAGACTGAGATGAGGATGTTCCCTAATATTTAATGGTCACATCTATATACCAATGGCGGATGGCGGCTTTTACAATTGTCGTACTCCGTCTTAATGTGCATACAATGGTGGAAGTCAGTTTAGAACTTAACATCAACAACGCAGAAAGAATTGAAGCACAAATATTTTATTCTTATGCAATGTCTTCCATATCTGTATGCCTTACTCTCGGTATTTCTGACTTATTAAGAATATGACGCATTAAAAGTCCAGGGGTGTTGGGTAATTTCCATTAAGACAGGCAGTACAATGCCCAATATTGGAATGCACTCGTCGTTGGATGCCCGACTGCACAGCCTGAAATTCTTTAATATAAATTGTTTTCCTCATTACATGGATTATGTTTTATCAAATTTATCTGCCTAATGCACGTTTCTATAGTTTTTAAATCATTTAGCAGGCAATTTTAAATAAAACGGCTGAAAGAATAACATGGAATGGTTGAAATGAAGTAATAAACAACACTGTTGCCTTTAGCCATACGCACTGATTCACCAAAGCAAGTAGTTATTAGTGAGCAAGGCAAAATAAAGTGCTATAGCATTGTATGTTGAGGTCTACATCGCATTTGATTAGCAAAGACCAATTTGGCTAAGGTAGAACGTTTCCCAGCTTGTAGATTGCACTGCGACAATCGCAGTGTTTCAAATACAATTTTTTTCATGTGAAAGAAATGCGTGTAGCGCGGTGGCTAGAGGTACTCTGCAGCACACAACTGGTCCAATGTTTTGATCCTGATTCTTCTGCTCATCACGCCATTTCTCCGAAGTCGACAAAGTGGAAGCAGACTTCGAGGAGGATAGCAGCAGCACTGACTCGATTCATTGGTGACCCACTGGTAAGTGATAATATAAGCTAGATATGCATTCAATCACCTCTGACAATGCTTAGTCCAGTCCAATGCGTAGCGCATACCTCAGGGACTAATAACCGCAGGGAGGTCTACTAATTTTTTTTTACTCTGTACTACACATCATTTTTTACTTTATCAAAAAGCTCTCGGTGTTAATCAATCCCTGAGAAAAGCACCATGCTATTCGACTTCACCAAGAATCGTTCGAGGTGATTAAGTGCATATCTGGTCTTTACAATGGTGGCCTACCGATGTAGTGACCCTATGCTGCAATCCTACCAGACAAATCACAATCTGTTACAAATTTATCAATACCAGAGGTGTTGCAGGACGCCTCCAACCACCGCACTGCGCCCCGTTTTACTCTATATTGTACTATAGTGTACAAACCTTTTTCAGACCTTCTAGTGATAGATACATTACAGATGTAGCTCCAATATATTCAGCGATTTCCTCGATATCTTTTCCACTTGCCAGCAACTCATCTGTTGTGGTTATATTTATACCCATGAAGCAGGGGAATTTAACTGGTGGTGAAGCGATGCGAAGATGCACCTTAAATGCAGTACGAAATACCGATTCAACTATATGACCACAGAAACAATTACACCTCTTTGGCTCCGGCTTTTCGTAGCATCTGCACGATTATTCGCATTGTATTTCCACGAACAATAGAATCATCAATGAGCACAATACGACGACCGTTCACATTCTGTCTAATCACCCCTGAAAATTTGTCAAAGTATCCCAGGAAGAACTGAGAAGAGTTTTATGTACTCACCAAATTTTTTGTAAATAGCAGACTGCCTTGTCTTGTCACATGGCTGAATAAATGACCGTCCTACATAGCTGTTACGATGGAGGCACGGTTCGTATGGGACACCAGACTGGAACAAAGCAAGATGCTTAGTCGAAGTTTAGCAGTGACGAAACTAAGGAGACGTCAAAACTTCTGAAGCATTGGGGTTTCAGTATTAACAAGCTGAAGGAGCATTCAGTTTATGTGTATGTCATATCATATGCACTCTAGTGATGAAAGGAAAACAAGGAAACACTGGAGCAAAATTTCTAAGAAAAAATCAACATATTAGGGACACATTGTGCATAGATTGTAGTGGATACGTAACCAGAAACAATTGAATGTTTCAACATTAAGCACATCTCATCTCATGATGAACAACATTAAATGGCATGAAAATCAGTAAAATCTGTGATTTTTAACAAGATATGACTCCATTTACTCAAAAACGATAAAGGATGAGGCGTTCGAAGTTGATCAATTCCTAAGAAATGCGCCATGCATTCGACTTCATTAAGCTTCACAGAGGAGCCTGAATGCATATTTGGTCTATACAGTGACTCGTGGTGGCGTACCAACATCTCAAGTCCAAGTCCGGTGCTAATCCGCTGATCCCGAAGAGATGGAGACCACGGTGAGTAGAGGGTTCGGGAACGAAGCAAAGATAGCGTGGGTATTGTAGGAAATTCTAAGCATTGCACTACACAGGACGCGATTTATTTAAGAAAGTCGGGACTCTAGTTTCGCTTTAGAAACGCCTTAAGGTAATACCTGTATGTTCGCGGGTATGACCTCGCCTCGGGCCGTCAAAGCCTCATATTCCTGTCAGAGGTCTCTAAATTGGTACCAGAATTCTAACTTATTATTTACTGCCTACTCTTTTTAATGGTAGGTTATGTATTGCGAAACATAACTTTAATGTGCTGAGATATTTGCAAGACTCCGGACCGCAGATGCTTGCGGTGGGGAACGAACGCGCTATTGTCCTTTCCGGAGAGTAACGCGCTTACCACCACACTATGCGGGTCCTTCGTTTCGCCTGTCTCTCAGCTAGTTCTATCGATCTTTTGCCGTCAGCAATCACCCAACAGCGGGATTGATCTGGAGAGCCCAAATCGGCAACGAACCCAGTTAAGCTGAGGCTGCCGTTATAATCATAATTTTAACCACACCGCGAGCACCTGCGGTCCGGAGTTTTGCAAATATCTCAGCATCATTAAAGTTATGTTTCGCAATACATAACCTACCATTAAAAAGAGTAGGCAGTAAATAATAAGTTAAAACTGTGATTATAACGACAGCCTCAGTTTAACTGGGTTCGTTGCCGATTTCGGCTCTCCAGATCAATCCAGCTGGCGGGTGATTGCTGATGGCAAAAGATCGATAGAACTAGCTGAGAGGCAGGCGAAACGAAGGACCCGCATGATGTGGTGGTGAGAGCGTTACTCCCCGGAAAGGACAATAGCGCATTCGTTCCCCACCGCTAGCACCTGCGGTCCGGAGTTTTGCAAATATCTCAACACAATTAAAATTGGTTCCAGGCTTGTCGAAAAAGAGTCCATTCCGATCTAGAAAGACCAACAATGACCTTACCTTAGTGGTGTGATAGGAACGCCATCGATCTAGTGGCCTTATTTCCAAATCCCACAGAAAATCAACTCGACCACTTTTCAACGACAATTTTAAGGAACCGAAAGTCCTCAAGTGACAGCTGAACTCCCATGTGTATCCGAAGACCATCGATGATGAAAAGACGAAAGAGAACGAACCGAATAGAAGAAATGTTGGAACCATGCATAATGCATAATATCGGGTCAGATAAATACAACAAAAGCTAAATCCCAACCAATCAATCCCTAAATCCATGCCGATGACATATCTAAACTATTTCATGCATAAACGTGCACAACACGATTCTTTTGTGCATCATAAGACGCAGGTTATCGAAAACTACAACCGAGCAAAACTGTTTATGGACACACCACTAGATGGCACATCGCGATGTTCAAAAAGTCTTGATTTCTACTTCCTCATCGTATCCACTTTAAGGAGTTTCCCTAGTACAACCAAGGAACGTAAAAGGATAAACGATAAAGTTCTTAGGGTTGATCAATCCCTGAAAGATGGGCCAAGAATACGAGTTCACAAAGCATCGTTGGAGGTGACTGAATGGATATCCGGCCTTTACAATGACTCGCGGTGTCCTACCGATCTATCGAGTCGGTGCTGCTATCCTTGCATACAAGTCTGGCCCAATTTGCTGACCCCGAGGGGATGGAAGGCTTGGTGAGCCCTGGGGGCGGCGATTGATCCTATGTTTATTGCAGTGCGCCTCCGACCACTTCGCTACACGCGGAACGTTACAGAAGCAATTACTGTAAGATGTTGACAGAATGCTGTGACTCCAAATCGGTTGCAAAACGTGGAAAGCAGATCAGAGTTAGATGAACTGAATGTAAGGAACACTGTTTAGTGTTTTAACAATAACCACAGAAGTTAAAAATTCTGAAGTAAATTTTTTGAACATGAGATGTAGAACCACGGGTTTCCGTCATATGAGGGATCTCGAGCCGGTTAGTCGCGAGGCTACGTGGCGCGTCCCCAGGTGGCGGATAGGGGCTTAAACGCGGACCAAAAGCAACCTTTGCTTCTCTGAGACGCAGGTGGATCCAGCGGATGGACTCCTTGTTTCTGCTGCGCCGATTTGGCACATACCTTCTGTATTTGCTAGGCGTATTCATGCTTGCGTTGGTGAGTGCGTTCTCGCCTTATGTGGATTGTATTCTACGAGTCAATTCGGCCAAAAGCCTGCAATCAAGTGACAGGGAAGTATATGGGAGGCGGTTAGGAGTCGCCTCCAAGAAATAAGCTCCATGTCCACTCTGGGACTGCCTGGCAAGCTACCCGTGAGTATACCCAGCCGTCACGTTAAGAGCCCAGCGAGCTATACGTGGGTATCAAAAAAGCTAAACACAATAAAAAAAAACGGGCCTCATTCCCCTGACCCCGAAAGAGTCCCCAATTTCGCAGCGTAGGGTAGCACGAGTACGGAGAGGCTGATAAAATCTCAGGGCCAATGGAAGCTGCCTGGACCACGAAGAACTATGGTGACGTTCTGTTCCTACAGTGCACGTACACTTGCATCCGAGTCCTCGATAGAAGACTTGCTCATGCAAGCAAGGATGATAAGGTACGACGTCATCGGCCTGGCCGAGACGAGACGACGCCACCTATTCAGCGCCGTCTTTGATACCGGAGAAGAACCGTTTCTCGTGCGTGCGTGCGACATGCGTGCATGCGGTATCGGCGTTCTCGTCAATACGAGTTTGTCCATGAACATCGATTCATTCGAACAGCTTACAATCCGAATCGGACGTTTACGATTAAAAAGATGTGGATCAACACCGGCTATGACAATCTTGTCGTTTACAGGCTCATTGAAGTATCGCGAGAGTACAAAAGACCGCTCTGTCTCACTTTCATCGACTTCGAGAAGGCCTTTAACTCAATCGAGATAGAAGCAGTCACGGAAGCCCTTGGTAGTCGAGGAGTCCCTACTCAGTACATAAAGATTCTTCGTGAGCTGTACAACAATTTCACTACCAAAATTTCTCCATTCTACAACGATATTAACGTTAATGTCAAAAGAGAAGTTAGTCAAGGCGATACAATCACGCCAAAATTATTTACCCCCACCCTCCAAAACGTTATGTGAACATTGGAAGGGGATAATATGGAAGTGAAAATCGATTGTCGACAGTTACATCACCTTCGCTTTGCTGATGATATCGTTCTTATAACACCAGACATTAGCCAAGCGGAACAAATGCTTGCGGACTTTGATAAAGCGTGTGGAAAGATTGGTCTTCGACTAAATCTAAAGAAAACGATGTTCATTAAGAACGGATGGGTTTCGTTTGCCCCATTCACGCTCCACGGAACGAATATCTCCGAATGCTCCAGTTATGTATCCAGCTTGAAAGAAAGTTATGATGCTCGACGAGTCCCTAAAGCGAGCAGAACCCACTGGGCTACTCTAGCACGCGACAGGGAAAAATGGAGGATTTACTGGCGCCCGCTCGAGTCACTCGACAATCAACGGGACGACAGGTGATACAGGTGAGATGTAGAAGGCCAGCGGCATGTCAGTGCTTGCAAAGACTCACTCCGTTAAGGAACATTAGAACGCACACTCTACGAACGCCTATTCGATATATAACCATTAGTCAGCATCTGCTACTAAATATCATTACAGCAATTTAATGTTGCCTTGGCGATGAAAGTTCAGCAACTGTGTCTTGCTCTACGAGGAATAGTACAAGTACTGAATTGGTATTTGATCTGCAGAGGAACGAACACCCGGATGAATGTCCAGTTTCTATAAACTATGATAAACAAAGAAGAACTTTTCACAGACCACACCGGATATAGTATCAATAGAAGAGAAGATATCAATTTAATACAAAAAGAATTGCAGAATGATTTGTGCAAGAATTAAACAGTCAAAACAATGTGTCGAAAAAAAAACCGTACCAGTCTTCTCTTCAATGGAGAAAGTAATTGTTTATATGATCACTACCTGTGCTGCGTAGCCTATCGCTGCAGCAATGGACGAATCGGGAACATTTGACACAATATCGGCATCGACATGGGATTCCAGTGCCAGTGTTCTACCACACTGTTCTCTATAACACGAAATCGCGCTACCGGGACATGAAATTACTGCAAGTTCATTCTAGAAAAATGTGCTGATGCATGAATAACATAAGTAGGAATGATAAACCGTTTACGATCATAAACTTTCCACTATCTGCTGTAATTTCATCGATTACCGAAAAATTCATGCAGGCACAAATAAATTGTATTAGTCCCAATCGCCCGAAACAGCTGATTAGCGGCTTCCACTCAGTGGAGGAATCTAAGCAAGATCACAGTTTAAGGTATAGTGGTATTTCTTTGTTAATGGAAAGAGTAAAGTCGAGTGTGGTTCGTGCTTTACCGTGGTATAAGTTGACTGCTAGCTGGGCTTTGGAATAGAGGTATCGATTTTTTTAAGAGCTTAAGTGAGCCTGCTAGAACGAGTCATCCGATAACTAACCACGACGTGGCGGTTTACCATTCAGGAGCTCATATTTTTCTATTTTTATATGACCCGCTTTCACGTCTATTGTGCGGATCTCAATACTTCTCATACTTAATTTGTTTCCTTGCAACCATTGTCAGGGAAGGTCTTCCGACTTTCACATGTGGTTCCAGCTGATGTTTGAGGATTTTCGTTCCATCTTGGATGTTGTAGAATGCTGGTCGAGTCGATTCTCCTTGGAGTGCTGAGATAGCCGTGCTGGAGCGTTCCTAATTGGACTGTAGAGAGCGATTGTTTCTCGGACAAATCCAGCACAAATTTCCCGACTCCAGGGAAGATGAGAGGCTTGGTTGCCCTGGAGAGGAATCGAACTAGCGCCATGCCCGTGATGACCGACATCACCACCACTGTGCTATCCTCTCCCTGGACTCATGATGACAAACAGTAACTAGTAAAACTAGTCTATGACTAATGTTGTGTAGTACAAGAATTTCTTCTGTTTACCAAGTGTCTAATGTTTATCACAAGTTCTAGGATAATCTGCTAATATTATGTGATAATTCTGATTCTGATAATATGATATGACAACTTATATGATAATTCACCACATTTGACAAATAACTATACATTGGTAGACCATTACTTTTCGTATTCGGGCATATAAGCAAAACTTCGGAAATTCCACCTGTAGAATTGATCTTCGCAGCCCACTACGACAAATTTTATTACCTCAGGAAAACATCAGGGTTTGCAGAGTTTACAAACAGAGAACACAATCGACTCAAAACTATTACTTTTAGAAAGCGCGCATCAATTCTCAGAAGGAGGTAGTGGTTTGAAAAGTTACAAACCTGACGGACTGAACTTGTTGACCTTCGATAATTGAGTCATTCCTTGCGAAATACACGTACTCAAAGATGCACATTGCTTGTGATGTGTTTGGCTTCATCTGAGTATAAAGATATGGAAAATAGTTAAGATGCGCGTTAAGAAGCCGACGAAATCATTAATCACACTGATACTGTTGGGTGATCATGAAGATTCTTCGAACGGTACTCATAGCGCTCACCCTTTGTTAGAAAAGTAAGTACCAAAAGTCCCATGAGATGCAAAGCAACCACAAATATGCACAAATATGCAAATAGCACAACTAGATAAATCCAAGCTTAGCGAGTAGTTAGAAACGAATATTTAGATTTTTTAGATTTCAGATCTCTAAGTGTTTTTTCAAACAGAGCGAGCATACCATAGACCCTACACACTGACTCATACAACTTTCATCTCATGTTTTTTTTAAACTCTAACAAAGTAACGTACCTGACAAACAGATCGTATTCCCTTGCAAGAGATTTCCACTATTTCACCAGCCCCAACCTCAAAATTAATCTTCGCCATGCTTGGTAGCGCACAAGATTCTGAAGCTGCGCAGTAAGCGACGGGGGATCCGTGCATTTCTGCAATGATTGCCTACCAACCAAACAAAGGATATTACTAGCGTTCGTCAAATTTTGTAAACGCTGTGAGATAGAAATGTAAATTGAGACGTCAACCAGATAACATTCAAATATTCCGGACCTATATGTAACGTATAGGGTTCGTGTAGCACAGTGGTTGGAGGCACCACTGCGACACACACGTGGAATCACAATCCCGCGCCTATGGCTAACCAAGCCTTCCATCCCTCCGGGGTCAGCAAATTGGTACCAGACTTGTTTGGGCGGATAGCACCACTTGCTCGATACATCGGTAGGCCACCGCGAGTCATTGTAAAGGCCAGATATGCATTCAATCACCTTCAACGATACTTAATTAAGTCGAATGCATGGCGCATCTCTAAAGAGATTGATCAACCCCGAGAGCTTTTTTTACAGAGTGGGTATTTTGTTTGTCGGTTTTTATTTTTTCTGTTAAACGGTGAATCAATAAAGTACTCGTCTTTGACCAATGCCTGAAGGAACTAAGCACCACTGGACGTGAGTGAATGCGCATCCGGCGTATACAATCTTACGATAGCCTAACGATGTATCAAGTCAGTACTACTATTCTCCCAAACAAGACTGGTAGCAATTCTGTGACCCATGAGGAACTGCGTGCTTAGTGATTGTTGGACGCGGGATCGAACCCAAATGAATTGCAGGGCAATTTTAAGCAATGCGTTATATGTGCCCTTATCTTTTATATTACAACCTAGGATCTGTACCAACGTGGCGCGAATTCAGCGGTTTTTGACCAATTTGATTTGCCGGCGAAAATTAAAATGCTGGAAAAATGGGTGCCACCTTTTATGGCTGATAGATAAATTCCAGGACGAAATCAGTCGTTACTTTTCGAATTATTTTATAACATTGTTGGTGGCTGAAGTGCAATATTGATATCCAGATTTCAGGTGTGTGCGGGAGCGATCCTCATTCACAAGGCATTCGCGACGATGCTAGGCTTCCGATCAACAGACGATAATTATTTGCAAACTAGATAAGTGAATTAATTGACAAGTTATAAATATGCTGAGAATTTAAGATCTCAAAAGAATCAAAATGAAATTTAAATTTTAGAAGCTCTCAACGCAAGTGCGGTAGCGACATAACGACCGCTATATTGGATAACAACATAAGCCTCAACGAAGGATGACGGTAAAAATACGTCTCGTGGATCGTAGAAAATCAGATTCCGACTTGATAAAGCTGGAGAATTTCCATTTTGTAGGAAAATATCTGCAGATAATGATGGTTCTTATTCCAATTGATAGAGTCAAATACAAGCTGAGATACGTCGTTTTGATGGTGAAAGCAGCCATAACGCGCATGCATCATGTGGCTGCCATTAGGGTTATGCTATCGTAACAGCTTCACTAATATGAGAAAAAGAGAATGAAAACGCTAGGCAGTTGAATGAACATTTAAGGCAGCCAGACATTGGCCGAAAAAAATTCGAAACCGACCCTCTGTTTCGTAGATAGTGCCTACACAAAGTGGTCGATTGCCGTAGGGGTCACGAATAGCATACAGGCGATCGTAACTCATCACCAATAGAGAATATGACATATTGATGGCTGCCATGGTCACAGCAAGCTCCTCAAAAAAGAGAGTGAAAGTGAACACAATATACCACGCTTAAAAAGAACAAGAAGTCCAGTTATTTTCGCATGTTTGAATATCCATGGATAGTAGGAAATTACCTTAGAGATATCACCCCAATCAACGTCGTTTCGGTTTTTGTAGTTAAGCGCTATGGCCTTCGCTACCATTTGAGCTATTAACTCAGAGTCAGTGTCGGTCGACAAACCGACCCCTTCATGTAGCACCTAAACACGAGTCATCAACTCGAATAAGAAATAGAGCAATTGGCGCTTTAAAAAATGATGAGGAGCAAAGATGGAAATCGATTGCTTTCTGTCTTCATCGGCTTGGTTCATCTTAAAACATCGACTTCCCACAGTAATATGCCTAAATTTGAAGAAATGTTGCTACGAAACCAGTGGAACGTAATGTTTCTCTCAGAATTTTCTCTCATTCTAAAGAACGAAGGATAGCCCTGAATCGTGCAGCGTGGCAGTCGAAATTCCAAAGATATTCATATTAATATTTAATCTACTAGAACTAAGGCTGTAGTAAAAATACGGCAGTGGAATCAGTGGACTGATTACTCTCATAATTGGCAACACGCCAGTTTAATTTATAGCCTTCAAAACGTTGGACAGTTTAGTGGCTTAATCGTGGACACCATAATAATACTTAAATTCGTTCCGTTTCCTCATGATAGTCGTTTTCTAAATGTTTAGCTTCGCCACTTAATATCACCGCTCATCCTTCACTGTGAATGACCAACACGTTCGTTCATCTTGTAGGTCTTTAAAGAAAGTTTGGGTCATCATGATGTTCATTTTTGATCCTCGACTCTGATGAAGAAGATAATGTCGAGGCATTAGCCGAATAAGGTTGTTAATCAACCTTGTGTAAGCTTATCAAAGAGAGGATACATGTCGATCGCTCTTCCGTTCTCCGTTTCATTTGTCGCCGACTGGCCTTACAACATCATTGTTCTCTGCTTCATTCTTTAAACGTGCATTTTCCTATATTCAAATCAACTTTATCAACAACAAGAACACTTGTTTCCCACCAGTAGTTCAATGGATGGAGCATTATGTTTCGAAAAGAATCGTGCAACTATCACCTGTATCACCTGTCGTCCCGTTGGTTGTCGAGTGACTCGAGCGGACACTACTAAGACTTCCACATTTCCCTGTCGCGCAAGAGTAGCTCAGCTCGTTGTGTTCGCTCTGCAGACTAGTTAAGCATCACATCTTTCCTCTAGACTTTTCGTGAAAAACTATAACTATCGAGTCAGTGCTCTTTCTGCAGTACAGTTGACATCCCGAGGAATTTAGTTGCTAACAGTTCTTGTTCATCGGTGGTCGTTAATACGTATTACGCGCACGGCGTGTTTCATCTACAACAACTTAGTGTATAAAACGGTGTGATTTTTGATCGCTGAAGCAGGTCGGAGCTTCGGATCCATTCCCTCACCTGTGTGAACAGGATAATCCTAGCAACTCATTTTGACTGCGCGTTCTATAGCGCTGAGTGGTCCTTTACTCTCCTTACGCAGCGACCAGGTTTCTAATACACATATTAAGACAGCAATAATCGTGGAGTTGAAATGGTGGGCACAGAATGGGTGTTCGCTGTTCTCTTCACTACATCGTCGATGCTCTTGAAAGTTCAACAAACCGCTCGCTTCCTCCTCCTCAACTTTAGAGCTAATTCTTTTGGCATGTTGGTTTCGTGACCAAGATAGACGTAGCTGGATCATTCAGTGATAATCGTACCGTTGAGCGTGAGTGGGACATACGAAAACAATTTTCAGTCCCATGTTGTCCAACAACCGCTTTCTCATGACTCAAGTATGGAATGGTGATATTTTAGTTGTGGAATTTTTATATAGCTTACGAAGAAACGTCATAAACCGAGTAGCGACGCTTTGGCTATCCAGGGCTTTCATGACTGCTTATCTAACTCAACTGAGTGAAAAGTTTTCCCAAATCAACGAAGATGAGATAGAGCTGTCTCTTTTACATCCGCGACACTTCAATGAGACCTGTTATTGTGCGGATGTGGTCCCTCGTACAGAATACTTTTCGAAACCATTTTCGCTCACATGGTTGTCCTTCTTTCACAATTATGAAAAACCTGTTTCGAATGACACGAGTGAAAAGTTAGTAGACGACAGACAGCAAGCACATTGGGCGGTAGTTGCCGATGTCGTAGAGGTCTACTTTCTCGAACAACAACGCAGTCTTGCTAGTCTCCCACTGAGTAGGGATTTTGCACGCAGACAACTAACGTGTGAAGAGCCGAGCAAGTGTACTTACGAAGACTCAGATGTGGTGCCTTCCAGATTTTCACCGACGAAATAGCACGACGGGATTCGGAATGGAGAACCGGTAGTACGACATCCCCACCCTTCTTTATTTCCTAAAAGGAAAGCACGACGTGGCTGTTGAAGAAAGAGTAGTAGTCGTGAGTGACTTTCTCCACTGCCTTTTTGGACGTTGTAACTGGTCCACGTTGGAGTGCAATCATCTTGGTTTTCTAAATGGCGAAATTTCGCTGGGATTTGGGAATGCTTCTCCCAGGATCTGTATCTTCGACCATAACTCCTGCACTTTTCTTTCTAAAATCTTTTATCGCCTGTCTGCACTGTTTTGCAAGTTTTAACATGAGATTCAGTTGTCTAGCTCGTGCGATTCCCCGCTGGAGTATCAGTTTGAGTGTTTTGGAGACAGACGTCTGTTAAGGACCTTCGAACTCTCAACTTTCATAACGCTAACGTAAATATGTTGAAGAAGCTGATCGTACTCCTCACCGATATTATTAAAAACGGCATCTTCACGACGGCCGACTAATGAACTGAATAGATGTGGTGGTTTTGGGATTTGGTTTTTTTTTCGGATTTAGTGACTTTTTATCCTTTCAGTAAGAACCGAAATATTGCGCGAAAGAGGCGATAGTCTGATCACATATAGACTTTTGAGATAACAGCGACATTCCTTAGGCAAAACCATAGATTTATTATGTGTTCTACTTCGTTGTGGTGCTCTCCATAGGAAGACTCTCACATCCAGCTTTGAGCACGAGGCTTCCGGATTGTGAGCTACCAGGAATGGTCACGGTGGTTATGCTAAAGTTAGGAAGCTGCTTACCCTACTCGTTGAATTTTAATCTGTAGGTCCCAATATGACGTTCTTCAGAGGAATAGAAAAACAATACAATACAACAGTAGCTAACGTTTCAGCAGTATCGCCTTCTTCTTCCATGTTCCAATGCCGAGGTTAATAGAAAGTCGATCCTGGGAATTGTTCTTCAGAGGTTCTTCTGGTTGCACTTTTAGCGTAGAATCTCCAATGACGACTTTAAAACATATGTCTTCTCTGTGGAACTTCTCCAAGTCCATATAGAACACTTCGTTACCGTCTTCGTCCACAATGGTGCATAGATGACGAAGATTGCAAACACCGGTATTGATGCACACCTCTTCAACCGTACACGTCCAATTCGGGTTGTAAGTTGTTCGAGTGAGCCCATGTTCATGGCCAAACTCGTGTGGACGAGAAAAACAACACAGCCTACTCCTCTACTATCGCATGTTGCGAACAACAGTCTTTCACTTGTGCCACAGACGGGGAATGGACGACGTCTTCTCGTCTCAGTTAGTCGGATGGCGTCATATCTTACCCTTATTATCTACATGGTGAGGTCCTACATCGAGGACTTAGATGAGCGTGAGAGTTCATTTTAGGTAGAGTTAGTCACCTTAAACATTTGCGATTTAAGTATCCTAGAATGCCCCTGATATTTTAGCTGGTTTTCGGCACCGGGAATGAGGCTCACTTGTTTTACTGTGTTTAACGTTTGATACTCTCGTTGAGCTCTGAACGTGGGGGTTGGATATACTCACATCCAGCTTTCCAGTCTCTTCCCAGTACAGAGTGAGCTTGTTTGTTGGAGGCGCCTCCTAACCGCCTACCATATATTTCTCGGTCGTCTAGCTTTTAGCCGATTTAGCTAGTACAGTGATAACGGTATAAACGAGAACACGCCAGCGCACACATGCATGATTACGCCCTCGTAAACACAAAAGCTATGTGTTAAATCGGCACAGTGGAAGCAAGGAGTCCACGCTCTTTATCCACCTGCGTCTCAAGGTATTAAAGGTTAGTTTTGGTCTGCGATTAACCCCCTATCTGCTACTTCAGGATGCGCCAGGTCACGTCGCCACTAACCGTCACGAGATCGCTATATAATAGGTAAAAGTGGTTCGTGTGAGCAAAAAAGGAAAGTAGCTAAGAGTTATGAACGTGAACTGAACCGTCTGACTTTGGATGCGTCAATGAACACCAGACAGATTTTTACATTGTTGAGAAACACACTCGTACTACTTCCTCATACCTCTTCTCGTTTCTTCTTTGCATCCACCAGCTCACCATTGTGTGCAATGGCAATAGTACCAACAGCCGTGTAAACAACAAATGGCTGTACACAGTTAATCGCGCATGGCTTCCTTCCTGCTGTCGAGTAGCGATTATGACCGATAATGACGTTGGATCCTGGAACCACTTTATTCAGGAAATTTGGAAAGAAACACTACAATATCAACTGTTTTCTAAACATGAAGATAACAAATTTTGTTCTTAGAACTAATTGCACCATTAGAGCAATAACAATCCTGACTCCGCAGAAGAAGACCTTAAAAAAGTCCAATATATTCCATTAATGCTTCATTCCATGTAAACCAAGAGCTGGTACATCTTGTAATAGTACCCAGGATCGACTTTCTATTAACTTCGGCATTGTATTATGAAATCGTTGTTTTCTCTCTCAGCAATCGCAAGGTTGTTAAACAGACTACGATTACTTCCATACAATAACACACATACAACACAATCGTAGCTGACATGTCGACAGAATCACCTTCTTCAGAACCGCTTTTCTCATCTGTCTTTCACCGAAGAAGAACAGCCGCTCAGAGTCGCATATGGCTGACGACTCGTCAGAAAACGAAAAGAGGAAAAACGACGAATTCATAAACCAAGAGCGACAAACTGTTCATGGAAGCAAAAAGCTAAACTCATCAAGTGGATGTCATATGAGTGTTTCTGAGAATGACACATACACACAACTTTAGAAAATCTTTGTTGAGATTAAACAACGGAATTTTCACAGAAAGCAATATGTAGTTGATGTATAACGAGTAGAATTCTCCTAAATAGCTCCGCGTATTTCTAAATCTCAACATTACCTCTCAGTTTACAGATATTCTGCTCCACGAAGACATCCCTAACAAGGCCATGTCCTTTTATGATTTCCAGCTGTTGTCGATCCTTACCGTTCGAGCCGACTAACCCGGAAGCTTCCGTACCCCTGAAACATAATTGCTCATGGTTTTTAAGAAACATCAGTTACAAACACTGAAGGATACCGTGGAACGGTTCTGTGTCATTGAAAATATTAGTATAAAGCCGACTAGCAGACCTTACCAATGTTAATAGATGACCCTACATTATATGTACCACCTTTGCAGGTCCCAGCACTTCTATTTCATTCGCTCTCTCTCATCCACCACCCACGAAGGTTTTGAAGCTTTTTATGCTTGAGTTCGGCTGCTACTCAAGGAATTCTCTGTCTTGGTCAGAGCTTGAATATTGCCACTTGGATTGGAAAGCGTCAGCTTCTCTCAGACAATCTTGGCACCAGTTTCCAGATCCGTTGGGATGAAGGGGTTTGCGGCCTCCTAGAGCGAGGTCAAGGCAGTGCCTAGATAGGTGGGGCCGTCTGAGGAATGAGCCGGATCCCTATCACTGCGTAAAAGCCGATCGTAAAAGCTGTGTGTTTGAAATAGATTAACGACTTATACGGTCTCGTACACCAAGCAATGATAATTGGAGTCTCAGCGATTACAGGTTCTCGGTTGCCACTTGAATGAACTGCATGACTGCTAAAATCATTATGGAACGAACGCACTGAGTTCTCTAGCGGTTGTGAATCTCATTAGCAAACACACAAGAATCCACTAACTTTTCAAGTTGATCCGTCTAAAGAAGTAATAAAGTAGTTCCACAAATTCATATTCGAATGCTCTCCCAAGGGTTTACCACCTCATCGCGGTTGGGGGGTCTTCTTAGGCGTCCGGTTGCGATGCACAACGGCGGGTCCTATCCCCTCGGGAAGCTCTCCCAAGCTGAGAAGGAGTCCGACTTTTCCAACAGAAAGCGTACTTAAGAGTAAACCAGTACTAGGAACCGTCACCGTACTGGTAACAAATTGGTCGCGCGGTGGCAAATCTCCCTCTGATCCACAAAAGCGGCGACTACCTGTGGTATGAGGCAGACTCTGGACTGGTTGACCACGGGACTTCATGGGACCATAATGGTTAGACAAGCAAAACTACGAAAAAAGGAAGTTATGCTGGGTTCCGCAAAACTAGTGAAGAAGGACCATCCAAGTATCCAAATAGTTATCACCTGTATCACCTGCAGTCCTGTTGATCGTCGAATAACTCGAGCGGGCGCCAGTAAATCCTCCATTTTTCCCTGTCGCGTGCAACAGTAGCCCAGTGGGTTCTGCTCGCTTTAGGGACTCGTCGAGCATCATATCTTTCTTCTAGGCTTTTCGTGAAGAACTCTGACCATCGGCTCGGTGGTCTCCTGCAGTACGCTTGACATCCCAAGGAATCCAGTCACTAGCAGCTCTTGTCCATCGGTTATCATTCATATGCATTACGTGTCTGGCCCACTTTACCTTCGACTGTTGGCGTATAGAACGGCATCTTTGATTTTCGATCGTTGACGTAGGTCGGATCTTCGGATCCCATCCCTTATTTGTGTGAAACGGGATACTCCTGGCATCGTCCTTTCGACTGCGCGTGCGATAACGCTGAGTGATCTTTCATCCTGTTTACGTAGCGACCAGATTTCTGACGCATACGTTAGGGCAGGAAGAACCATTGAGTCGAAAAGGCGAACACGGAGTCGGGTGTTCTTTGTTCTCTTCAGTACAGCCTCGATGTTCTTGAAAGCTCCCCAAGCCGCTCGTTTCCTTCTGCTCAGCTCTGGAGCTAAGTCGTTCATCATATTGATTTCCCGACCTAGATAGACACAACTGGAGTATTCGGAGATATTCGTTCCGTTGAGCGTGAATGGGGCATAGGAAACCAATCCGTTCCTAATGAACATCGTTTTTGTGAGATTAAGTCGTTGACCAATCTTTCCAAACGCTTTATCTTTATCAAAGTAGGCAAGCATACGTTGCGCTTGGCTAATTTCTGGTGTTATAAGGACAATATCGTCAGCAAAGCGAAGGTAATGTAACTGTCGACAATCGATTTTCACTTCCATATTATCCCCTTCCAATGTTCACATGACGTTTTGGAGGGTGGGAGTAAATAATTTTGGCGTGATTGTATCGCCTTGCCCAACTCCTGTTTTGACGTCAACGATAACTCTTCGTGGTCCAGGCAGCTTCCATTGGCCCTGAGATTTTATCAGCCTCTCCGCACTCGTGCTACCCTACGCTGCGAAATTGCGGACTCTTTCGGGGTCAAAGGAATAAGGCCCATTTTTTTTTTTACTGTGTTTAGCATTTTGATACCCTCGCTGGGCTCTGAACGTGACAGCTGGGTATACTCACAGGTAGCTTGACCACCTCTTCCAGAGTGGACATAGAGCTTATTTGTTGGAGGCGACTCCTAACCGCCTCCCATATACATCCCTGTCACTTGATTGCAGGCTTTCGGCCGAATTGAGTCGTAGAATACAATCCACATAAAGCGAGAACACATTCACACACGCATGCATGAATACGCCTAGCAAATACAGAAAGTATGTGCCAAATTGGCGCAGTAGAAACAGGGAGTCCATCCCCTGGATCCACCTGCGTCTCAGAGAAGCAAAAGTTGCTTTTGGTCTGCGATTAACCTTCTATCCGCCATCTGGAGACGCGCCACGTAGCCTCGCGTCTAACCGGTTCGAGATTCCTCCTATGAGGGAGGTGGGTGGATCCAAGTAGGTATATTAAAATACCGCTGATTCCAAAAGAAGCGTCGCAAATTCAAGACTCGTGGTTGCTCAATGGAGCGCGCGCCTGTATATAATAGGTGGCTAAATGTTGGCTAACATTCACACCTGTGCTGAAGTGCTGTGAGACCATCAACTGCGAGGACATGTAGTGCTACGTCCATTTCCACTCCTTCGGCTTTCACCATTCCTATGATCCCACACATTCTATAACACACTACTCTGTTTCTCTTTTTAACAAACTTGTCCTATTTTCAGAATTCATTCATATCAACAGTGTTACAAAAAAAAAACAACTGCATAGAACCATAGAATTTCAAAAGGGAACGTATGTGTGAATGCAGTAGAGAGAAGAGAGAAAGACGGGTATCATTTGCCAGAAATAGTTGCTGCCTATTTGTATGCTCCTCTTTATGAATAGTTGAGGGTATGGAAAAGTTATATTTCTTTTCTTCGCAATCATTATTCAAATATATCGTGTTTTATTTAATGCTACATCCAATAATTTGATCTAGTATCCCGTAAACTTGTAGAGCGATAGAAGTTACAACGGTTTGATGTAAGTCATTAGCTTTAAAAAAAGCTTTAAAATATCGTGCTTAAATGGTCCAGAATTTTGAAATATAACTTCCTAATTGAAAGGGTCAGCATGTGTTATCATCTGTATCCTTGTGATCCCATTAAACACCGTTTGACTCGATCCGACACTTGTCCATGTGGTGCGCTTACACGAAGGATAAGGACATTGTTTCACTGATAACCCAATACGAGGTTGATAACACAATTTATTCGGCTAACGCTTAGGCGCCTGGCCATAATTACTGAATATTTTGAACAAATAACAATGCGAAAGCCATGTTTACGTTAAAAAATATGTGGATAAATGCCTTCTCATAGATTTACCTCCTCATCATGGTTGGATAATGGCTGTTGGACTGCAGTGTAAAGCGGCAGCTCACCGACTTAGCAAGGATTCTCTTGCTGAGAAGAAGTGCAACGTTTCCATCGTAATCCTAGCCGAAAGTAAACCAATGCCATGATTGACCTCTGTCATGATATCAGACTACTCCCGAAGTGGCAAATCTCTCTCTGATCCATAAGGAAGGCGAGTGTTTGTGGCGGTGACCACCCCTGAAAAGCTTCGGTCAGGCTGGTCTCTGAACAGCAGATATTTACACTGTGTAAACCAGAAGTGCTCCTGCTTCAGTACCTCCCTCGTGCACTAAGAATTCATTGTCCGGCATAAAAAAATTTAACTACCCTGCAAATAAAAAAATTGCCTTGATAAACGAAGATAGGACTATCGCACACCTTGCTATAATATGTAATTAATAAAGGAAATGTCCTATATCAACCGTTTCCGCTCCATAACTCCTGTTTCGTACCCTGAAATCCCTGGTGGTGATAAACCGCCCGAAATTCTACCCTTAGTACGAGTTGCGATCGAAGACATGAGGAGAGGCACAGCTCCGGGACGTCATAATATCCGCGCCAATGTCCTTAAAGTTTCAGGGCACAAATTACACGTAGTTCTCGTAATCCGCATAAGATCTTGATTTCAGAAAAAGAAAATCCCAGATCAGTGGACGTTGTCATCTTAGTTAAGAAATGTGACCGAAGGTTTCTTTGTAATTACCGTCCAGTATACTTGTTGGGTGTACTCTACAAGCTATTCATGGAGACTATCATTTTGCGCATATCAAAGACCTTAAAAAAGACAGAAGCAGATCAACAAGCAGGATTCCGACAGAGGTTCTGCCATCCGGACCAAATCCAACCCGCACGGCGGGCTATAGAAGTCTGTCGAGATTACTATCTGCCCGTTGTCCTAGCCTTTATCGAAGAGCAGAAAGCGTATGACCGCGTCGAAATAAACCAGTACTCGTAGATCAAAGAGTAGACCCATCTTACGTACGTACACCAGCGAACCGTTATCGGAACTGCAACAGAAATATATAGCGTCTTCAGCAGCCTCTCACCGTACCCATAAAAAAAGCGGATGAACAAGGAGGGGAAATATCGCCAAGGCGGTTTAGTACCTCATTGCAATGGATAGTGATTTGACTCGTTTGGAAGGAGAAAGTCATACCTATTGATGGAAAGTCCCTGTAAAATCCTCTTTTCGCGGATGACATCGTTATCCTTTCAAGGAGTACCAGTGAAGCAGAGATGATACCCACCGAACTCAACGAAGCGTGGAGAAAAAGATCAGACTGCACTTAAATAAGACGAAGACCTAGTTCATGACGAACCCATGCTGCTTAGAATAAAAAATTGAACTCGATGGTTCTCTGATAACAGAGACCGCCTGGTAAGTGTTCCTTGGACGTTCAATGCATATGCAGAACAACGTGAAGGAAGAATTAGACAGGAGAAGGAGAACAGCATGGGCCGCATTCCGAACTCAAAGAAGCCACTGACCAATTAAATGATCTGGAACTGCGTGTTCATCTTTCGATTCAAAAATCCTCCCAGCGCTCTTTGTGCAACAGAAACGTGGGATGATATTTAAACCAAGTTAAGAAATCTTCGTACCGCCCACAGAGCGCTTGAACGATGTCTTCTAAAATTTAACAGGCACTCACAGTGTTTAGCTGGAGTGCACAACTCAGATCCTCGAAATCTATCCCATTTTCAAGATCAAGGAGAATATAGATCGATAACGGAGCGAGATTGGCTTGTCACATTATAAGAACTGGTGGCAAATAGACGAAAAGAACAGTGGGGTAGACTAAGAGAATGCAAGCGTTCTCTTCAAAGAGCATCAAACGATGGGCGGATGTGTTCGTGGCTAACATCAAACGTCCACACTAGAACATCGCAGTGATTTCAGGATTGCGGGAATGGGTCTCGTGAACGTCACCAGGTTCGAAGCAGGTCACTACCATAGATGACGACTGCGCAAGAGAGAAATGAATAAAATTCATGCTGGAGCCCACGCCACCTCTGAAGACAGTTCACCCAAGTAAGTATTCAAGTGAATTGTAAACGAATATAGATTTTGTCAGATTTCATTGACTACAATCTCATGTCAAGTTACAGTTAAGACTTGCTAGAGACGCTCTATATAAATTTAGGCAAAACTTCCTACAGAGAACACCAAATCTCCAGCAATATCGTCATTCATAAATTCAGCGCCGAGATTGGATATCTCAACTCGGACCAATGCGGCTCTGAGGAAGGCGAAAGCGCCTAAACGTTAGTCGAATAACAGTTTTATGCCAACCTCGTGTTAGCTCAATTATGTAGGAAAATTATCCATTATTGTTAATGAGGTCTAATGGAAGTCGGTTCTTAAGAAATGTGCTATATGCTACAAGTACCTCGTGCCACGCAAGTTAAATAGGGAATCTCATTTCTCAACAAATATATGGCGGCGATTTATGATCAGATACGAAGTGTGCAGTACACCTAGAGCGCCTCAACGACAACCAATGGACGAAAACTGTCAGACACTGGATCTCACGGGATGTCATGCGCACAGAAAGGAGAGTTCATGACTGAATGAGTAGAATTCTTCAAGAAAGTGCTAGAAGAAAAATATGGTATCCGGTGAACCTAACAGAACTCACTTACTAGGGCTACCCCAGCCTGTGACATGGACAAATAGAAAATTTACTGGCGTCTGTTTGAGTCACTCGACGGTCGAGAGAAAACAAGGGATACAGTTGAGTTCCATGTCAACGGTATCACCTGTATCATCTGTAGTCCCGTTGAACGTCGAGTGACTCGGGCGGGCGCCAGTAAATCCCCCATTTTTCCCTGTCGCGTGCAAGGGCAGCCCAGTGGGCTCTGCTCGCCTTAGGGACTCGTCGAGCATCATATCTTTCTTCCAGGCTTTTCGTGAAGAATTCTGACCATCGGGTCGGTGGTCTTCCTGCAGTACGTTTGACATCCCGAACAATCCAGTCACTAACAGCTCTTGTCCATCGGTTATCATTCATAAGCATTACGTGTCCTGCCCCTCTTATCTTCGACTGTTTGGCGTATAGAACGGCAACTTTGATTTTCCATCGTTGACGTAGGTCGGAGCTTCGGATCCCATCTCCTACTTGTGTGAAACGGGATACTCCTAGCATCTTCCTTTCGACTGCGCATTCGATAACGCCGAGTGATCTTTCATCCTACTTATGCAGCGACCCGGTTTCTCACGCATACGTTAGGGCAGGATGAACCGTTGAGTGTTTTGACATCAACGTTAATATCGTTCTAGAATGGAGAAATTTTGGTAGTAAAATTGTTAAACAGCTCACGAAGAATCCTTATGTACTGAGTAGGAACTCCTTGACTACCAAGGGCTTCCATGACTGCTTCTATCTCAATTGAATCAAAGGCCTTTTCTAAGTCGATGAAAGTGAGACAGAGCGGTCTTTTGTACTATCTCGATTCTTCGATGAGACTTGTTTACGTGTGAATATGGTCCATCGTACTAAATGCTTTTCGAAACCCTGCTTGCTCGCATGGCTGTCCTTCGTCCAGTGTTCTGTTAATCCTGTTTAGGATGACTCGAGTGAAAAGTTTGTAGACGACAGACAGCAAGCAGATTGGGCGATAGTTGCCTATATCGTATAGGTCCCCCTTCTTGAACAACAACACGGTCTTGCTGGTCTTCCACTGGGTAGGGATCTTGCATTCAGACAGCTAACGTGAGAATAGCCGGGCCAGTGTGCTTACGAGGACTGGCGAAAGGTTCTTCAGATGTTCTGATCTTATCCTCTCCGGACCTGTTGCTCTGATTTTTCACCGACGAAATGGCGTGTCGGATTTCGAAAGAGAGAACCGGTGGAACAGCATATCCATCCTCCTTTATTTCGTATGGCGGAAGGAGGACGCGGTTATCGAAGAGATCTGTGTAGTAATCGTGGATGATTTTCTCCATTGCCTTTCTGGGCGTTGTTATTGTTCCGTCTGGGCATCGGAGTACAATCATCTCGGTCTTGTAATTGGCGAAGCTTCGGCGGGGTTTGCGAATGCTTTTACCAGTATCTGCAGCTTCGACCATTACTGCTGCTCTTCTCTCTTTAAGATCGTCTTTCATCGCCTGTCTGCACTGTTTCGCAATCTCGGACATTAGTTCGAGGTTGCCCGCCGCCCGTACGATTCCACGCTGGCGCATTAGCTCGAGAGTTTCTTGAGACAGACGTCTCTTAGTGACTTTCGAGCTCTCAGCTTTCATGGCGCTAACGTGGAGAAAAAATAAAATTTTGCACGAAGGAGACGGTGGTCTGATCCCGTGTAAAATTCTGGGGCAACAGCAACATCGGTTAGGCAAAACTTCCTATTTACTATGATGTGGTCTATTTTGTTATGGTACTCTCCATTGGGAGATTCTCACGGCCATCGTTGACGGTGAGGCTTCTGTAATTGCGAGTTACCAGGATGGTCTTGGTGGCCATGATAAACTCAGAGAGCCGCTCACCCTGTTCGTTCCATTCTAATCCGTGGGTCCCAATGTGACGTTCCTCAGACGATCTTCTTGGTCCGATCTTGGCATTGAAATCTCCAAAGATGACTTTGAAGAATGTATAGTCTTCTCTGTACAACCTCTCCAAATCCATATAGAACGCTTCGACTTCTTCTTCGTCATAGTTTGATGTTGGCGTGTAAACGACGAAGATTGTCAAAGCCGGTGTTGATCCACGTCTTTTTAATCGTAAATGTCCGATTCGGGTTGTAAGCTCTTCGAATGAATCGATATTCATGCACAAACTCGTGTTGACGAGAACGCCGACACCGCCTACGCCTCTACTGTCGCCCGATCCGAGGAACCCTTCTTCTCCAGTGTCATAGACAGCGTTGAATGGGTGGCGTCGTCTCGTCTCGGCCAGGCCGATGACGTCGTACCTTATCATTCTTGCTTGCATGAGCAAGTCCTCTATCGAGGACTCGGATGCAAGTGTAC